>JAGFMF010011796.1:17217836-17300816 GCA_019455555.1 Galemys pyrenaicus | reverse complement strand
TCCTTCCTTCCTTCCCTCCCTCCCTCCCTCCCTCCCTCCCTCCCTCCTTCCTTCCTTCCTTCCTTCCTGATTACCTAGAAGTGTGTTGTGTGTTTTGTTTTGTTTGATTCTTTCAGTTAGCCATTGGGAATGATTGTTTTAACATGGTAAGTGCCAAAAAATTTAGCAGAGATTTTATAATATAAAATCTGAGAAGTCCTCCTATTTTGAAATAAGCAAGCATTTCTAATGATAAACTTTCTCTTAGAGAAGTCTGCTTGCTTTTGATCTTGAGTATGATCTTTTCCAGAGACAAGACTACACTTGAGTGAAAACTGTTGTAATTCAGTTTCCAGGAACAGTTTATTTTATGACTGAGTCCATAGATTTCTTCAATTAATTTTGAGATTAATGTTTGTCTTTCCCTGCCCCCTCAACTGTAAAATTTATGAGGGCAAGCATAATGATTTGTTGAGGTTTTCACCTTTTTTATTTTTCTCATCACTATAACTCTATCAACTTGCAGGTAGTAAACATTCAATAAATATCAGTTGAAGAAAATAAATTAATTGATCACCAATCATATAGCATAGGAGATTTTAGAGTAACTTGCCTCTAGATAACAGGCCTCAAGAAAATGGGATTACAATCTGATTCAAACCTGCCTTGTGGTTTCTGGTGATTTAAAATCATGAAATATAACTTTGGAGAAAATGGGATAATTTGTCACAAGTAACCAAAAAGAACTTTTAAGTCTAAACAAAAAAATTAGAGTATTTAATTTCTCGTTCGTGGAACACACACTTCCTCCCAGCTAAGCTCCATCTGCCCACTACATATGAGAAAATCAAAAGGTAAATGTGTCTATGAAGCTCTTTAAATAAATGACTAAGTCAAAACAGGAATTCTTGATGATCTCACTACCATGGAACAATTTTCAACTTGACTGCTTGAAATTACTAAATATGTAAAGCACTGAGGTTCTGAAAAGCAAAATAATATTGTTTAGAGCATCAGCTGTTCTTTACTACCCTTTGGTAAGCAGGTCCACATGCATATGATGTGACTTCAGATAAGCTCACATTTCAGAATGCAAAATTTCCATTTTAGATGGTAATATTTGAGTACATCCTCAAGAAATACCTCGGTGATACTGCAGCAGCAAACAACACTTGCCTAATGATCTAATTAGCTGGCATTAGAATTTCCCAAATGTGTTCTGTGGGATGTTAATAGGTGATGTGTGGTCTGTGTGTGTGTTGTGTGGGAGGGGTGATCGTATGGTCTCATATTTTACTAATTGTTAGGTTAAACAGATTTTTTACTTTAAATCTCAGGGCATAATATGGCAATTTAAATTGTGAATTTCTAAGAAATTCACAAAGAAATTTGTATGAATCTCAGAGAAATATGCCACATTGCCAATGCATTTGGCTACAATATGCCCTTTTCCCCAAAGCATTTCACAGGAAAATACTTGCATCTTCAATTATAATACTCTGGGTTCTGTATTCATTTCCTATTGCTGCTGCAATAAATTACCACAAAGCTAGTGATTTAAAACAACGCAAATTAATTTTGTGATAGTTCTGGAAGCTATAATTCTGAAATAAGTTTTTCCAGACAAAAAATCAAGTTGTGGGGTCTCGCTGGTGGCACAATGGGTTAAACAATGCACTACGAGGCAAACTGCAGCCATTGCAGAGTTTGATCGATCCCTGCCACCCGCTGGGGCTGGGACCCAATTGGCGCAGCAGACCTCTCCAGCCTTGCCCACTGCTCCTCTCAGCAGTGTATTTCAGTCAGTCCACCTGTTCTGCTCCCCACTCTGTCTCTGGTGGATCCTCTCACCACCCCCACACATCTTTGGCCTGTAGGCCAGTTCCTGTATGCATAGATAGATAGATCGATAGATAGATACATAGATAGATCTTTAAGAAAAAATCAAGTTGTGGGCAGTGTTGTGTTCCTTTTGGAGGTTCCAGGGCAGAATCCTTTCTTGGGTTTTCTGTTTTCTGGAGGCTACCTTTTCCTTTGGTTCTCATTGTTCCAACTGTGTTCTGTCACATTATCTCCTTTTTTCTTGTAAAACTGGAAAAGATAAGCCTAGAATATATTTAAATGTTTCCATAACTTTATAACCTTATTTAATTCAAAACATATATTAAGTGTCTACTGTGCATATTACTTTTAC
This sequence comes from Galemys pyrenaicus, assembly GCA_019455555.1. Taxonomy (NCBI): domain Eukaryota; kingdom Metazoa; phylum Chordata; class Mammalia; order Eulipotyphla; family Talpidae; genus Galemys; species Galemys pyrenaicus. The sequence continues at coordinate 17,298,643 of JAGFMF010011796.1, read as the reverse complement.
TCATACTATGTGAGATGTTCATCTGATTAAATGATGACCCCAGCTCTCAAACAATTTATAATTTAATTGTTGACATAAAATTAGCTCTTACATATCTACATTTTAAGGAAGACTATGTGTCCTTAAACAAATCACAAAGGTACTTAGGAATTCAGAGAGGAGGTAAAATAGTGGATCAAAGAAATGTGAAGCTACTTGCAAAGGAGGTATGAAAACCTCAAATAACTTGTACATTTGTGACCATTTGAAATTTTAGGGACAGCCTAGGAGGGAATAAGAGAAAAGTATAAAAATATATTTTATAAGAAGTATAAAATGAACATGGCAGGACCTGAAAACATTCCGGTTGAATACACGAACCTCCTGTTTGGAAACTGTAGCTAAGAGTTGCTTGATAGCAATGTATGATACATGTAAAAATATATGAATAAATAAGCCCGGAAAAGCAGACAGAGGATGCAAGGTATGTTTTTTTAATGTTTTGAATGAAGTCATCTTTTTCAACATGGTAGATAGTTAATTTGGTCATTTATTGTTTTTCTCAATACATATGAGTACATAATTTGGATCTGACACTCTTCAAGTGTGGGAAGTAAAGCAGGCGCATTATCACTGGGAAAGCAGTAAAAACACATAGAGCTTTAGAATGTGAATACTGGCATTGAATGAATACTGGCATGGAGGGTGCTCCCTGGTGGCAGAAAGTGTTAAGCACCACACTATCAAGCATTTGCGGCCACTGTAGCACAAGTTCGATCCCTAATGCCAGCCGGGGAGGGGACCCACACGGTGCAGCAGACCTCTCCTGCCTCTCCTGCTGCTCCCCTCAGCAGTGGATTTCAATAAATCTTCTTGTTCTGCCCTCACTCTGTCTCTGGTGAATCCTCTCACCTCCCGCGACTCTGGCCAGTTCTTGTATGCATAAATAAATAAACCTTTAAAAAAAATAAATGGAGGTGCTGTGCAGTCATTTACTAGGGCTACGAACTAAGTTGCCTAAACAACAGAAATGTACTGTCCTGGTGAGGAGGCCAGAAGTCCAAAGTAAGGATGTCAGCAGGGCCACGCTCCCACTCAAAGAGCTCGGGAAAGATCTATCTGTCCCAATGCTTTCTCTTCCTTCCTTCACTTGTGGCAGCTGAACTCAGGTCTTCATAAACAATTACCTCTGTGTGCTTGTCTGTTTCTGTCTCCCTAAACCCCCTTTTTATAAAAACACAATGATAATGGATTAGGGTTTACCTTGATGACATCATTAACTTGTTCATTTGTAAAAACTGTTTCCAAATAAGCTACCAGTCACAAGTACTGTGAGTTAGAACTTCAGCATGTTTTGGGGAGCACAAAATCCATCATAGGGAGTGAGAGAGTGAGGAAACTGAAACCCTGTTAATGTTCAATGCTTTAGACATATATGGGTTGGCAAAACAGAAGACATTTGTTAAAAGATTTTTATTTATGCATGCATGCAAGAGTTAGGGTACAGGCCAGAGATGTGTGGGGGGTGGGTTGAGAAGATTCACCAGAGCAGAGTGGGGAGCAGAACAGGCAGATGGACAGCGGGTGAGGCAGGAGAGTTCTGCTGCTCCATGTGGGTCCCCTCCCTGGCCAGGGATCGAACTCACACTACAATGGCTGTGGAAGTCCCACAGTGCGGCACTCAACCCCTTGTGCCACCAGGGAAGCCCCAGAATAGGAGAATTTATAGAACCCCATAAGAACTAACAAAAGCCTACATGCCATAGCACCGTTTATCATGAACCTACTGCTAAAACTTCAAAGCAAGTAATACAACTTCTCACAAAAAGTTCATCTGCTAAGATGCAGTAGAACTTTGCTGAAATTTGCTGAAGACTGTACCTCTCTTGTCCATTCTTGACACGATTCTCTTTCTACTACTGATCAGGTAACGGTAATAATCACTTCCACATACACATAACAAGTATTTTTATTTATATTAAATTAAATATAGTTCTTTAAAAAAATGATAAACAACATTTTGAAGTGATTTTATTTTCTACTCTAGGCTACGTTTTTTATTTTATGTCTTGGCAAGTTAAAGATTTCAACATTACTTAAAATTTGAATCAAATGCATATATTTTATTTTCAAATGTAAGCAAATTACAATCTGGTGGTAAATGTTTTCAAGAATCATGCAGTACTTAAGTCTTTTTCAAGAAATTTGTCATGCATAAAAAACTTGACGTATGAATTCTTACAGTCTCTGACTTTCTTAATGAATGTTCTGAGAAGACTTCAAAAAGACAAATTAAAATCAGTTGTCCCTGACATGAATATCTAGGAGGTATCAAGAGCTTTTTAATAAATCCATTAAAGTTAAGTATGGGTCAAATACTTTTATTCTCACTCTGAGAACTGATTGTCTCATTCGTGTGGGTGAAAATAACATATTGCAAAAATCATCAATTGAAAATAAAATCAAATGATATGTCCACATAAATTCTTATGAGACATTGTTCTATTCCTTTTTATTAAAATTAAATATAGGGCCTCCCTGGTGGCTCAAGGGGTTGAGCACCGCAATGTGAAGCATCCGTGGCACAACAGTGCGAGTTCTATCCCTGACCAGGGAGGGGACCCACATGGCACAACAGACCTCGCCTACCTTGCCCACTGCTCCCCTCAGCAGAGTGTTTCAGTCATTCTGCCTGTTCTGCTCCCCACTCTGTCTCTGGTGAATCCTCTCACCTCCCTGGACTCTGGTCTGTGCCCCAGTGCTTATAAATAAATAAATCTTTAAAAAAAATAAACATAAGTATATGCAATTAGTTCTTGGTAACTGAAAAGTGTTCACAACTTTGCCTAAGAGATGCATAACCATTTCCACTCTTTCCACCCTTTGCATGAGTTTCTTATTCTTTGCTTCTGAAACTACCCAAGGTCACCCAGAGGCAACCAACCAGTCTGAAAGAATCAAAGTAACTGTTTTGAAGGGCTTTGCTCATTATTATTTCAGCAAACTCTTTCCATGCTCCATGTTTCCCTCTGACGCACATCTCAGAAGAATGAAGTTGTCTCACAGTTACACGTTTGTATTCTCAGAAAATGCTGTTGATGCACAATCGCTTTATATTCAGAATGATCTGACAGGAATCTTCCCTCTTATACAATTAGGAGTACTTTGCCATTTAAAAGCCCGGAATAAAACTTAAGTCTCAAGATTTAGAGCTGGCAAGCCATAAATTCCTACTGCAAAGAAAGAAGTTTAGAAAATAAATGGTAAAGAATTAGTATTCTAATATATGTTGCCAACTTTTGGATAGTTATATTTATCTCATTTAGAAATTGGTTGCATTTTCCTTGAAGTATATAGGGATTTGTAATTCCAAGGAGAAACACTTGTTTGGGTTTTTTTTTCTCCATCAGCAAATTACAACAGTATTTTCTGATAAGCCCAAGTTGTGATTAAGTCCAGGCCCTCAACTTTCATAACTTTCAGCTTTCTTTAAGAAGTGACTGGCAGCTTGACATTGAATGCAAATTCATCCCCACTGCTAGAAAAAGACAGTAAACCTAGGACCTACTAATGGTGCATTAACGATCTTTGTGTGATGGGTAAAGATTCTGCTAAAATTCACATTTCATGAAGGAAATTCTCCCTGGCCTTCCTAAACAAACTTATGAAATGAAATGGATTAGCCTTTCTCTACTCTTAGCTCTTCTATTTTATTTTATACTTCCTTCCTTGAAAAATTCACTCATTTTCTTGGTTTTCATATTATTCTCTTAGTGTCTAACTTCTAGCTCTCTCCTTACCCTTCCCATAGAACTGAAATTATCTGATCTCAATTACACTTGCCAGCCTCATCAGCTTTCCTTCCTTCCCTTCCCCTTCACTCCTGACTCCTGTGTCTTGGCACAATGGAATTATTCCCCCCATAGCTGTGTCTTTTACAATACTGTTTGTTTTTCTAATGATCTTTCCCTATCAGAAAATGTACTCAGTTCATTAGTTTTTTCCTGTATGCAGTTCCACTTGAAAATCTCTAAGACAGAATACATTTTCTTCTTTTTATAAATCTCAAAGCACATTATTCTAGCATTCAAGGTATTTAATTGAAACTAAAAAATTCTGTACAGTAGATGTTCAATCAATATTTATTTTGTTCAGCTTTATTGAAATATAATTGACATATAACATTATGCAAGTTAAAGTGTACAATGTGTGTTAATTTGATATATATTGCATAATGATCACCACCACTGAGGTCGCTAATATCTGCATCACATCACATAATCAACATTCTTTTCAAGATCTACTCTTTTAATACCTTTCAAGTGTATGATACTGTATGACTAACTATAATCTCCATTCTATATATATGCCTAGAACTTATTCATCCTGCAAATAGAAATTGTACCTTCAAGTGGATAGATAGATAGATAGATAGATAGATAGATAGATAGATAGATCCAGAGAAATCTGTACTTGAAAACAAGTACCTCTGATCAAGAAAGTGCAGTGCAACCTTGAATTTCTGTTACATGTTTCAGACGCCCTGTGTCCATGTTGGAATGCTACACCTGACATAGCGGACTGTTGGATTGTAGGCACTAAGCTGGGCAGAGAAGAAAAAGCCTCCCTATGTACATATGTTGGGCTTTAATTGTGAATTAACACATCACCTATGCATTATTATAACAGACAGAAGAGGCATACAACTGACTCTAGCAATAAAAAGCTACTATTGGTATCTGAAGAGGAAAAAAAATGGGATTGTTTTACAGTTTTTTCTTTTTTTTTTCCTTCGGTAGCATTGAAAAAAAAATAGAGAATGGGTTAGATCAAGTGAAGGCTTGCTTTCTTGAAGGAAAATCATGAGGATCTACATTAAGCATTAAGGCAGTGGACTTTTGAGAAGAAGGGAAAACTAGTAAGACAACTATAAATGGTAAAAAAAAAAAAAAGAATGAATCAGAAAATAGTGTACAAGTGTGTTTATTTCAGATTTGTGTTTGCAAAATATTTGTGATTTTGCAGTTAGGCAGTATAACCCAGAAGATTTGAAGATCTGAAGTAATAAATGGTATATTAGATCTATGTGACAGGGAAGAAGTCAAAGGCAATTCCATGCAATAACTTCTGACAGAAAAGCAGCCATTGAGAAGGGAAGCTTGTTGGGGCTGAGATGAGGCTTTTAACTTTCTAGACTACTTGAAATTTCAATTGTGGCCATAAATTCTAGCAGTGATATCCTTTAGGTAGTTATGCTTTTTATCATAAAAATGAACAAAAACTTTTAAACATCCTCATTGTAATATTTCTGCACCATTTTAAACTTACATTATCTATAGATTTTATTTCTAGGTGTCTGATATTTTTATAGCCCCCTCAATTTATGTTATTCAACTTTTCATGTCCATTATATTACTATGATGTGAAAGTTTGACAATCCTGAGCTTTAAAAAATCTTATTTTAGTAATATAATAGCAGAAATAAAAATATATGAAAGTATTTTCAAGTACTACAGCTATAATTTTAGTTCAAATTTTATTGTTAACATACACTTAGGTTTTTTTTTTGTTTCTTTTTTTAAGAAATACCACATTATAATCAGAGGTCTTTAGGCACTAATTGGGAAACACACCTTTTTATAGTCTAAGTCTCCAAAAGTACTATTTTTTATTTTTTAAGTGACTTCTTGACATCAATGCTATGCCTTCTCTTTATAGCTAGAATAACTTTACCTGCAATTCCCTACAGGTTCACGTGCTGCTAACAGAATCAAACTTAATAGCTCCTGGGGAATCATTACGGATTATTACATCAATTTGCTTGTTACATATGTGCCCTTAGTTAATGTTAGAAGTACATTTTCTTCTTCTAAATGAACTTTTTTCTTCGAGTATTTGAAAGACTTCACTCTCATATTGAAAGATAAAGTCCAAATACAGTTTATTCTGACGTTGCTTTTTATTGCTGTGAGGTCAAATCTCCTCTTGAGATATTGATGAAACCCTTAGGGTCTCTCCAAAGATGGTGCATTTACCCACACTGCTTTGGGGAAGTCATCAACCTCAAAGACACTGAAATGTAGATGAAGACTCCTCCAAACATCCAATTAATTAATAATTCTTCAATGCAATAATCTTTGGCTGAAGGAGGGCCTCCAATTAGATTGAACATAAAAATATTCAATAGGCCCCTGGAGCACATACTCTTAAAATGCTGACATGATTTCTTCCTGTTGGTGAAAACCACAAACTTTTTGAGTCACTGCAGCTGATGGAAAGCACAGTAACTCTCAAATAGGTAGAAGGAATGATTATCTTAAAGTTGCTTGTCATTCGTCCCTGTCTTCCTGAAGGACTAAGATCCTGGGAACTTCAAATCCATCCTATCCACATTCTCTGTCTGTATTTTCCCTTCATTTATGTAACAAATACTTAGGTGTCTATTATATATCAGACACTTGGGACAAAACATACAGGATTCCCATTCATGGGACCCATATATTAGTGAGATGACAGAAAAGAGGGAAAAAAATTACAGAATGATCACTGCTATCAGAAAAATAAAAACTGGCCCAAAATACTTTGATACCCCTTCCAAGAAGAAGTGGATGCAGTTCTCTTCCCCTTGAAATCAATAGAGTCTCTGCCTGCTTTGACCAACAGGCAATTGTGAAAGTGACTCTGTGCTGGGTTCTAATTGTATACCTAGGGAGCCTGCCTGCTTCCACCCCCAAGCTTCTGTGTGAGAAGTCTGAAGAGTCTAAAGGAGAGTCTATGTAAAATGCCCCAGGAGTACATGTAGAGGCATCCACATATGTAGCCAGTCATCCCCACAAAGGTGCCAGACATGAGAGTAAAGCCTTCTTGGACCCACTAGATCCCCAACCACCAGATAAATAAACCAAGGAACCCCAAACAATGTCACATGGAGCCAAAAAACAATCCAAAAAGGTCTATCCTAATTTATGTATGACCCAAAAATCATGAACACTGATTTAAACGACTGAATTTGGGGAAGGCTTGTTAGTCAACACCAGTTAATTAACATTGTGGTAGTTCACTCCACAAAAACAAAACATAAACTCATGCTATGTAATTTCAGGCAGGATCTTAGTGGGCTTGTCAGCTCCTTACTGCACACTAATTGTCTCCTTCCTGTATTTCCCACAGCACAATGCTGGACCTGTCCCATGCAAACTCAAACAACCATCCCTCATGGCCCTTGAAATTATCACAAGACCTGTCCGAAATGAAGATTAAAAGATAAACTAATCTGATACTGAACTATCAATATTAAATTTTCTCTATTCTTGTTTACCTCATAATGTCTCATGTATTCAACCATTTTCTCATTCTTCTTTCCTTTCACAGAGGGAAACTGTACACTAAGTTCCAACATTAACTTTTTGTTTTGCTTGCAATCTCAATCTCTGTGGTATCTTCTAACTTATCTGTGAAAATATTTTTGTTCTTCTTCTATAGCCTTCTACTTTTTCTAAGCATCTGAATGCCTTTTCTCAGTTCTCATCCAATTTCAGAAAGACAACATTCTTCTTGAAATAGTCTCTTTCTTGGTGTTCTAAGACAAAATTTTAAGCCATTTTGCACATTGTTGCCACAATTATCTTCCTAAAATAAGCATTATATTATACAATATAATGAACCACTAATAGCTCCAAGTTACCTTCTAAATTAGGTCATCAATTTATTTAACAAAACTTTTAAAGACTATGGAGTAATACAGAAAGAAAAAAAAAACAGTAACTGTTCATTCTCAATAGTACACATTCTAATATAAAGACAGTGACAAAAGCAAAAATTAAAAAAAAAGGGGACTACATTAAATTAAAAGGCTTCTGTATAGTGAAAGAAACTATTGTTAAAACAAACAGATACTTCACTGAATGGAACAAAATACTTGAACACTACACATCTGTCAGGGGGATCATATCCAAGATCTACAAGGAATTCACACAGCTCAACAACAACTAAAAACAAAACAAAACAAAAAAATCAACAACAAAGAACCCAATCAAAAATTCAAAAAATGGGGGCCTTTGGAGCCTCCCTGGTGTCACAGTGTGTTGAGCGCTGCACTGTGAAGCAGTGTGAGTTCGATCCCCAGACAGGGAGGAGACCCACATGGCGCAGCAGACCTCTCCTCACCCACTACTCCCCTCAGCAGTGTGTTTCAGTCCATCTGCCTGTTCTTCTCCCCACTCTGTCTCTGGTGAATCCTCTCACTTCTCTTGCCTCTGGCCTGTACCCCTGCTCTTGAAAGCATAAAAAATAAATGGGGGCCTCTGTGGTGGCACATAGCAATGCACTATGAAGCAAACTTAGCCATTGCAGCATGAATTAGATCCCTGTCCGTGGCCAGGGAGGGGACCCACATGGCACAGCAGACTGCTCCTGCCTCACCTGTTGCTCCCCTCAGGAGTGTATTTCAGTGGATCTGCCTGTTTTGTTCCCCACTCTGGTGAATTCTCTCACCCCCACCCCCATACCTCTAGCCTATACTCTAGTTCTTCTATGCATAAATAAATAAATCTTTAAAAAATATTAAAAATGGGCAAAAGAAGACCTAAACAGACATTATTCCAAAGACATGCTGGTCAATATGCACATGAACAAATATTGAAAACATTTTCATGGAAATGAAGATCAAAACCACAATGAGATACAGCCCACTCCAGTGAGAATAGGTCATGTCGAAATAAGCAAACAAAAACACCAGAAGCAGCACATCTCTGGGAGGGTGTGGAGAAAAAGGAACTACCACAGTTGTTGGTGTAATGTAGACTGGTACAGCTCATATAGAAAAGAGCATAGCAGTGTCTAAAAATATGTTTAAAAGGTATGGTGGAAACCTAGTGATTCTACTCCTATGTATTTATCCAAAGAATATGAAAACACGAATTCAAAGGGATACATGTACACCTATGTTCACTATTAACAAGTTATGTAGAGTTAATGGTGTTATGTCAGTAATAGCTGGATACCTGAGCTTCTGGAAACAGACTAAGTGCAACAGAGTGGTGGATTAAGACAACGTGACATAGACACACAATGGAACACTACTCTGCTGTAAAAAAGATGAGATTTTGCCATTTACAAAACATGGATGGTACTAGATTATGCTAAGTGAAACAAGTCAAAAGGAGAAAGACACATACAGGATGATTTCACCTAGGTGTGGAATATAGAGAAACAATACAAAGGAACTGACAAAACGAAACCAAAACAATCCTAGGAAAGTGACTACAGAACTGAAGCTACTGCAGTGGGAGGGAGGGTCGTGTGGTTACAAAGGGGAGAGAAGGCCCAATGGTCTGTGACTGGGTGGCATACACTGATCAAGTGTGACCCTAGTCCCCTGTAAACTTATTCCCCTAAGCCACATAGAGGGTTGTAAAACAACTTCACCTCCGATAAAAGAAGGAGAAAGGGAAAGACATGAGGAAGTAGTGCCAGTTCATCTTAAAATACACTCACCTTTTATAGACCTGTAGATAGGGAAAGAACGTTTAAGAACAATGCAAAATGGTCCTATTAGGAGGTACACCTGTGCTGAGTGTCAAATTGTTCCTACTTCCTTTTCATTCATTTTATTTCACTATGTGAGTGGTGCTGACAGAAAACACACAATACTTGGGTATGTCAGGAGGAATTTTCTAAGTAAGAAAGATGACCTTAATGCAAGTACAGACCACATACATTTCAACAAAATGTATTAGAGAGCATCCTTAATTATGCAGTGTGCTCGAGGTACAAAAACTGGGGGATCTGATCCTCTCTAGTGGCTTCCAGAAGCTCAGGTATCCAGCAATTGCTGACACGACACCATTTAGCAGGGGCCCAGCCAAAATGGCTCTACAAATGGCCCAGGTCACAAATACTTTCCAGTGTTCTGCTTCTTCTCAGTAATATTCAACTGGTTTATGGACAATCCCTTCACTAACTCCTCGTAACCTCTGGGTGCAAATTGCTTCTATGAGAGTGTTAGGATTCAGAAAGGATTTGAAGAGCAAGTATTGTATTTTATCTTACCTAACAAAATTGTTAGCAAGAGAGAAGGACACACTTTTCTTCTCCTAGCTCTCCCATTTGGGTATTAAAATCTTTGTTGAGGGGGTAATGAATATGATAGAAAAAGCATAACTTGCTTCAGGTATAAAGAATGCTGAGAACTTCAAAGGCGTTGGTTTACCTGATTTTCTTGGCAAATTTGATTTGTAGGAAAAGCAGGGAATAGAAAACAGGCAGGTGTTCCGGTGATCCCCTTCCTAAGTGCTGCCATCTTGATTAGGCAGTAACACTCACACCCGAATGCTGATGGGCTCTGTCACAAAAGCCACAAGTAGATATGAAATCCCCCAACTTACGTGGCTGTTTTATTAGGAAGTTGCATACAATGAAGGGATGTTTGTTTCTTTGCATATTAGTGGTAAGTAAATGTTGCAAGCTGGAGATTTGAGGGTCATGATTCTGTGCTCTGGCTCTTTGAGGGTTGTGTTCCTGACAAGTGACTGAGTTCCTTTGCGTCTCCATTTCTGTGAGATGCACATTGAAATCTTTATAGGAATATAGTGATGTTTACTGTCAAAATACCTCAGGCAGCCAAGGAATCCGTATTTACTATTTTATTAACTTTTCTACACATCACAAAATAACACTAGCATACAATTGAAAACACATATAATGTTTTTCAATTTAGAGAAGCTCAAAATCCTCTGTACAAGTAAAATATCTTTGTATGAATGACCAAGTAGTTTCTATTGGTCAGTTTTAAAAACATTTTTTTTTCCAGCTAAATACATGAATGATCTCTGACCATTATACTTTGGAGACATCCATTTATTCAAAAAATATTTGTTGAGCACATACCAATGGGACATGCAGCAGTATCAAGCACTCTCAAAGCAGTGAAGGCACTGCAATAAACCAAGCAAAGCCCTGATTTCACAGAGCTTGGCGCCAGCAAGAGTGGGCATGGGGCATGGAGAGAGCTTGGTAACAATAAACAAGTAAGAAATAACTAATAAGCCACATACTTGTAAGAACCATGGCAAACAATGAGCAGAGCAAGGGATAGAGAGTGTGTGGATACATGGTTATACCTAATGATATAGGGTGGTCAAGGGAAGCCTCTAACAAAGAGAGGTAAGGAATGCTTAATTAATATAAGCACAATTATAAGCTACAATGCATGCCTGGAGTTAAGGCCACCTTTTAACTTGTAACATCTTTTTTGGTGGTCAAAACTGATGGGACCAGGGCCTTCCCAGTGGCACAGTGGGTTGAGCTCTGCACTGTGAAGCATCTGCAGCACAGTAGCACGAGCTCGATCCCAGGCCAGGGAGATGCCCCACATGGTGCAACAGACATCTCCTGCCTCACCCCTGCTCCCCTCAGCAGTGGATTTCAGTCCATCTGCCTGTTCTACTCCTGGCTCTGTCTCTGGTAACTCCTCTCACCCCCTCCACACCTCTGACCTGTACCCCAGCTCTTGTATGCATAAATAAATAAATCTTAAAAAAAAAACCAAAAACTGATGGGACCAAAAAAATTAGCTATTGCCACCCTTTGTCTGTTTCTCTGGCCCTGAATTCACTACATGCCAGCAGCTAACACCACGTGGCAGCTAGAGGACTAGAAACCTCTGCACTTTCTATGAGTCATGGTGGATAGAATTCCAAATGTCTATATTTGTCTAGGGTGGTATAAGCTGCCTTTGCTAAATATATTCCTTACCACTTCCCATTGACCAAATTCCCAAACACATATTTCTGCTGGGAAAACAGAACACAAACCATTTTGTTCATGTAAGAAGCAGCCAATTTTCCTGTGACTATCAATCTTAGAGGTGACACAAAGCCTAGAAACTAACATACTTGATGACATATAATAAAAATTTGAAAGATTTAGATAAGCTGGAATTATAACAAAATCAACAAGATGAAATCAGAAAAAATTTGCATAAAATCTAACAGACTTTTTAAAATCAACAGCACAAGTTTGAAATTACAGCACTCCTGATCAATATGAACTCATCTGGGTTTCAATTGTCTGAAAACACATTACATAAATTCTCTGTGGATTATACTTTGCTTATAGCTCAATTATAGCACTTACATAAAGTTACACTTAAGATGATATTTTTAGTTTGTTGCGCTGTGGGCTTCTTGCTGCAAAGACACTCTCTTTTCTAACCAGTCCCAAGAACAAGTCCTAATATTGAACAATCTCATTTATTCATTTAGTCACACACTATATTTAATTGTAATAAAGAAGTACTTCTACAAATAAAGTTAGGAAAGTCCCCTTATAAGCTGTAGTGCTAAGGCTAAATCCAGAGTGCTGCATTCATATTCAGGTGCCACACTGGAGTTTGCCCATTGGAATATGACCACAGAGGGCTGAAAGGCTTTAAACCAACATCATAAAAGGAAATATATTAAATGAAGTATTTTTAAACCTCAGGAAAAGGAAGTTTTGGGAGAAAAATGATAATTGTGTTTAAATACATGAAAAGTTTTCATATAGAAAAACAATGTGATGTAGTTTCAGGGACAAGAACCAGGATCAATGGATGAAATTACAGAAGGGCAGATTCTAACTCAACATAAATAATCCCAAATTAAACAGCTGCTTCCAAAGCACTGAGATTCCTAAACTGAAAGTATCCAAGCAATCTGCATCAGCATCTTTCCAGAAGGGGGAAGTTGGAATGTAGGGGTCCTCTTGGTCTACCTAATTTTGATACATCAATTCTAAGACTTTTTTAAAATCTTGTCCGTAGTTATAACACACACATACACGAAAAGATTTCTATCTTAGAAGCGCTATAAATCCACAGACCATAATTTTTAAAAGAGCAATATTCTTGCTCAAGACTGTAATGCTGATTTTAGACAACATGGAGATAATGTGTATGGATATCTAGGGAGTGTAAGAAGCTAATATGTCATCCTGCTTACAATTTTCCAAGATCTATGGGGTCACAGTACTACCTTCAGAATGCCAAGAGACCCAGGGCCCTGTCAATTCATATTCTGTCTGCAAGTAAGCTTCTTTGTCATAGATTATAACTTGTAATAAGGAAAATAATGTTCTTTTGGCACTTGTGAGTGTCTTATTGTTCAAGCATAGAATTATTCATTTATTTCTTCAACAAAATTTCATTTAATAGCATTTATTAAGTCCAAATTCATGAATTCTAAGGCCTGAGTGCCAAATAAGATGCTTCTGCCTCCAGGAACTTACAGCTCATTAGAGGAAACAGACTTAAGGCCAAATCATTACACAGTGTGGCTTCCTCTTTACAGTGTTTATATAAGACCAACTGCTAGCAGAAAGAAGAGAGTCACCAACTGTTGATAGGTACAAAATAATTCCATAGAGGAAACTTTGAAATGAATCTCGAAGTATAACACTTTCTTTTACCAGGTAGACAAGCTCATTTTTCAAAAAGAAAAAAGGACATTGTGTGGAGGAGAATGGTCATAAAATTTGCATGGAAGTCCAGAGAATGCTACACAGTTTCATGGGTCAATGGTAAAGTGAGTACGATCTTCTGAGGAGGGATTGCAGGAGTAGAGGGGGTATGACTCATATGTGGGTCTCACTAAAGGTAGGAATAAAGGACAGGAAGATGACTTCAGAGATTACTGTAGTGTTCACATGAGGGAAAGACCGTAGGTGTCAGGAGTGGAGTTTGAGAGGAGCAGTGGGAATAGTAAGGAAATATGTTTAAAAAGTAAAATTCATAGGCTTCATTGCACACTTACCAGGTACTGAATTAACACTGAACCATGTTTTGGTTTCAATATCAACATTTTCCATTCAAATCTCTGCTTTTCCACTTTGATTCTTTGTGTTTCAGTTTTCTAATCTGTTGTTTGAGCGTCTTTCTTCACTTTCCCTAGTTGGAAAAAACAAAGCCCAGTCATGATTGTCTGCTCAGCAGGACCTTTCCCCAAGACTCTCCCCTACAGGGAAGTAATGCCTAAAAGATGGTACAGAACTGAACCGCAGCAGTAGAAAAATTACACGTGACAGAGACATGCACACAGCAAGATTAACATAGTACTTTGTGTTTTTACAAAAAGATGGCATTTTTCTCATTAGACTTATTTAATTGTATTTGACAAAATTTGTAGTCCCCAGGAAGTTCCCACCATCACCTCAGTCCCTTGTGCTCTTTATGCCCTCCTCCCTGTCTTTGCCCGCCCCTCACCATGCTCCCTTTGGTCTAAAAAGATGGCATTTTTAATTGGAAGTGAATTTGAATATTTCTTAGTACATAATTATATATTTTTGTTTCTTTTAGTATGCTACTCCCATCAAAATGGTTATTGCTTCAAATTTAAGAACATGACCCAGAACACTGATTTTAGACATCCCTCTTTTTTTTTTTTAAAGACTACTATATTGGTATTCTCTAAAAGAAAAAAAGAAACAACACAATTTGGATACAGGAAAATCTGAGAATGCTATCAAAATCAATGTCTTTTTGATTTCTAAAACATAAGTTTACAGCATTTATATTTCAATAAACTAGGAAGTATTTCTCACTTCCCTTCTTATTTTGTACACTACTTTTATTGCCACAGTGAGCTCATGAAAATGTCTACATTAATTGGCTAAGAACATGCATAAAGATTTCTCAGACCAATCCATCAGTCACAGAATTAACAACTGTTTGGAAGAAAATTTCACTGTTGGTAATCATCTAGGAAAATATTAACTTCACTATATAAGAAAAGAAAAATGATTTGTTATGTGTTTTAAGAATATTAATATTGGGTCTCCCTGGTAGAGCACAGCACTGTGGGGCTTCCGCAGCCATTGCAGCATGAGTTCGATCCCCCACCAGGGAGGGGACCTACATGGTGCAGCAGACCTCTCCTGCCTTGCCTGTTGCTCCCCTCAGCGGTGTACTTTCAGTCAATCTGCTTTTCCTGCACCCCGCTCTGTCTCTGGTGAATCCTTCCACCCCCTACCCCCACCCACTGTGCCTCTGGACTTCACCCCAGTTCTTGTATGCATAAATAAAATCTTAAAAATATATATTAATATTGTCCAGATATTGTCCATTAGATACCATGCTCATCCATATAAGTCTTGAGAAGCTTTTGGGCCATCCTCACCACATAACCTAAAATAGCAACAATAGCCAGTGGGAATAAAGAAGGAAACAAATTGACCAGACATGTGCTTGAGAAGCTCTTGCCATGTGATCTTTCTGACTTTAAGTGGTTATACTGGCACAAGGCTCTGAGCACAGGTCCAAAATATTCCTTAGTATTGGCCAGGAGGAAAACAGATCTGCACTATCAATTTTCATTGTTACTTAATGACAATTGAATAGAGCTACAATTCTAAATACAGAAAAATAAGCTTTCTCTAGTCCCATCTTTTCTTCATGTGGAAGAACTATTTACAGTTAACTCCCTAACAAAAGTGAGAAGAAACAGCAGCAGAAAAGAAGAAATATTTTCTATTATTGTTGTTTTCAAATGAAAGAGCTCAGACTGTTTACTTATGCTGGATAAAATATACCCAAATGTTACCTTCACTAATTAGAAGTTAAGTCTGTGTTTAAAGATCTCCCCAACTGCAAATTTATCCCAGGAGCTGAAGCAGAGAGATTTTAAAAATCTCATTATTTTTTAAATGATTTTCAACAGATGCTTTATACCTCTGCTTGGTGTCTGATGCTTGGGAACTCCATGTGAAACCAGGTAAGCGGTCTCATACAGACCACTCTCCACGGGTTAACAGCATAACCCACCATCTGATTAACGGGAAGGCAGGATATTTGTAATATATAATCTGAACACTGATGCGCACAGAGATGACTACTGTGCACTGAGAACTCAGTCTTAATAAAGTTAACTGCTTCACTCTCATTAGTTTCCTCCTTAGTGAAATCATTCTCTCATTCATTGAATAAGAATATAATATATGGGGCCTCCCTGGTGGCGCAGTGGGTTAAGCAATGCACTATGAAGCAAACCGCAACCACTGGAGCATAAGTTCAATCCCTGCCTCTGTCCGGCCAGGAAGGTGATCCACAACAGACCTCTCCTGCCTGCCGGCTTCTCACCTCAGCAGTGTATGTCAGTCAATCTGCCTGTTCTGTTCTCCACTCTGTCTCTGGTGATCCTCTCACCCCACACACACACTTCTGGCCTGTACCCCAGTTCTTATATGCATAAATAAATAAATGTTTTAAAAATATGTATTCCAGTAATAACAGAATTTGAAAATACTGTGAGATTAGCTTTGTCCTCTGCCCAGACTGTTCTTTAACCTAGTAGGTGAGAATTTTTATCTTGAGATAGGAAGAGAAAAATTGAAGCTGGAGGGAGAGTAAAAACTGGGCTGTTATATGGCTGGCAACATGGTCTGAAGAAACGTAAAGGATGAGCAAGTTCCTGATTTCTTGTATGGCCCCAGGAGAATCTCCCCAAATAGGGGAGTGCAAGGTGATTAACTGGAGTCAGTAGCTAATGTTACTGCTGCAGAACAGGGAGTCACAGTAAGTCAGTGACCAAGGACCATCTGTACAGAAATACAAATGGACAATCGCCATTAGGTGAAGTCACAGGTGGCCCACGTTGGAATAGATTTGGAATGATCTATGCCATAAGCTAACCCCATATTTTACTTGAATTTGTGGGTTCTTGAATTCCCTTTACTGCATTATGAAATATATGGAAAAGAGGGGAGAGCTACTAGTTGATTTTATCAGTTGCTTTGGTCTTTGGAAACACATCAATAACATATTCCTGGAACTTATAATCTGAACTGCTTCCAAAGAACCTCTGTAGGTTTTTTCCACCCTTCCTGGAATTGTTTGACATTATGCCATTTATAATTGAGATGTTGTACAATCTTGTACATATTTTAATACATTATAGGGGTGTTCAGAAGGGTATTTACCATGTCATGTTGAGACTTCAATATAAAAATTGTTCAAATTTTAATATGTAGAGAAATCTGAGAACTTTGTCAAAATGTAAATTCCAATTTGGTAGGTCTGGTGGGTTGAAGATTCTGCTTTACAGCAAATTTCCAGTTGCTAGTCTGTGCATCAAGCTTTGTCAATGTCCTATGCTAGAAATTACTTTCAGAAAAGGTGTGATTGCTTAACAAATAATTTGTTTTGTTATATAATGCTATGAATTACATTGGGTTGGACCACATGAAATTACCAAAGACTTATCATTTTTAAGTTTACAGTGAGAAATTTCATGTAGTGTAGATATAGTATATAAAGGTGTAATACACTAATCATATTTTTCTGTTTATATTGATAGAGAGCTCATAATCAAAATTGCTGTCCAGCTACAGCAAAGTATACAGAACAGTTACATACTGTATATTTTAGACACTAACTTCCCCTTTAATAAGAAATCTCTAGAAACCTAAATTAACCTGGTTTAAAAAAATCAGACTTAATATTTAGGAAGTATAAGTTTATACTTTTCCTTTTGACATGAGTAGACAGGTGGACTCAGAGACATCAGTCTCAGTTTTTTTGTTCAGTCTCTAAGTTTTATGTCCAACTATGGTAAGATTCCATTCTTTGTGAAATTTTCTCTCCATCTAGAGGACTCCTGGTAGTACCAGAATTGCAGCTAGTTTCTTAGTAACTCCAACAACAACAACAAAAAATCCTCTTTCAGAAACTGCTTTTCATTGGACTTACTTTAGTTAGAGGAATGGAAATCTCTGAGTAGCTAAACCCAGCTCTCGACCTGCCTCAGCTCTGTCAAACCCACATTGGCGGAAAATTGATAAAGGTTTATTCCGCAAAAGAAAATTGGGTGACTAACAGCAGAAAAAAGAAGAATGCTCTTGGAAAAAAGTATTTCCCTAAAATGCCTTTCCTTTAGGAAGATTATCCATCCTCATCCTATTGCTGTCAACAATAGTGCGTGATTTGCCTTGGCAAATGACATGTGAGCAGAAGTTATATGTATCAATTTTAAGTGGAAACTTGAGGAACTTGAGTTTTCCATCTTTGTTCCACTTTTTTCTTTAAAGATTTATTTATTTATGCATACAAGCACTGGGGTATAGGCCAGAGTTGGGGGGGAGGGGGGCGGTGAGAAAATCCACCAGACAGAGTGGGGAACAGCTTTGTTCCACTTTTTAAGTTCCAGGTAAGATCAGCTCCCTAAGTCTGGATCCTGGGGTGAAAATGACAGGAAGCAGAGACAGAACTAACACATGGATATATAAACTGAGTAAAAACTAAGCCTTTGTTGCTGTAAGTCACTGTATAATAAGTTTGTTACCAAAGTAATTTTTAGACTACATTGACAAATAAAATGGGCAAAACAACAAGTATTCTCAATAGTCCACTGGTTCCACTCCAACATATATATTGTCTTTTCAAACATACAATTTCAGAAACACTGACAAAATTTAATACAGATATTAATTACACACTTGGAAAAAGGTAATCATAGAATCATATCCAATGACCACTCCCAAATGCAAATTCAAAATCACTGGATGACAGAAATTTCCCACTTAGCTTTACTGGTAGAGCAACCTCTGGTTAAATGATACATTTGAGTGCATTTAAATGATTTATTAAACTATCCCAATATATAAAATATATAGTGGTGGAAAGTTAAAAAAATATAAAACCAAACCAATTCTTTTTGAAAAAGAACCAAGGGAAACCAGCAGAATGGTAGTGGATCTGGTACCAAGTAAGTACTAGAAGTCTCACAGCAGAATGTCAGGAGGAGAAAGAGAAATATCAATTGGTTTTTTCCTACATATAGAATATGAGAGAAACAAAACAAAGGATTAGACAAAGCCAAACCAATAGCAAACACTAGAAATATGACTCTGGAATGAAGGTTAATCAGAATGGGGAAGGGGAGACTTAATGGACTATGGTGAAGAACTCTGGGTGCCTTAGTGCTGGGTGTGGTGAGGTTACATACATCTGAAGGATGTGACCCTACACCTCTAAGTCATATGCAGTGTTATAAAGCAATGTCACCTCAATTAAAAAAAAAAAAATGAGCTTCTTGGCTTTTGATTCTGTATGTTCCAGTTTTTCCCTATGAGGATATTTATTTATTTGCCTCCACTGGCAAATCTGAGGTGACACTGGTAGCATTTTAAATCTGGGGCTGTCCCATGTTAGCTTGTATCAGGTGTGTGGAGATCTCTATCAGACTTTTAAAGCATAAGCTTCAGGCTTCCTCTGCCCTTAAGTTTCACTTTAGTCTTGTCTTTTATATAATAAATAACTATCAGGAAGTGGTTTAGTAGGTCAACCACGTCTATCTTCCCATCTGATGCTCTGCTCTAGTTACCTTCTAGCTTTGTTCAAATTAATCCAGGTGAACAATCAGTCTCACACCGTATCTTCCCAAACTCCAATCTCTCAACCACCACAGATTTCTGGCCACAGGTCAGAAATGGGCCACGAGAGAAAACAAATGAACCCAAACAGAACTATTTTTATTGTTTTTTTTTTTTTTTGCTCTGCTTTATGCTTTACATGATCAAGTTTTAACTACAGTAAACTGTCTTCTTTTTATAAAACCTTGAGAATTCATCAACATATGCCAAAATACTGTTATTTTTCTACCAAGTTACTAATCTCCAGTCTAAGAAGTATGTGGACTGATTGCCAAGGCACAAGAGATGGAAGTTAACCAAACACTTTGCTGCTATGTCACAGGATCAAACTCCCCAGCAGGGAGAGAGTTTCACTGTGTCCCTTGTCACTTTGGCTCAGCTGGTGACACAATTCAGGTTCTGTGACCTACAAAACCTCACATCTAGGATGCTTCCAAAATCGGGTTAAGGTTCTTTGGCTAAAAGTAAGAAAATTCACTATGGCTGATTTAAGGGGGAAAAAAATCCAAAAGTTTTAGATTAATTCACTGAAATAAAGAAAAAGTCCAACAACTAGACTTTGGATAGGACAGGATCCAGAAAGCACCAAGAATATTTAAAAAGCAGAAACCAAAGGCTTTTATATATTTAGGAAGAAATCTCATAGGCCAGAAATGTCCTCCACAGTGCTGAGGTCCTTTTCTCAGTGTAGCCTACTTTATTCCCTCTGACTTTTCAAAATACCAAAAATCCTTTGGGAACAAGCTCCAGAATGAAAACTGAACAGTAACTGACATGTGCATCTAGAAGATAGTTGTAGCTCCATTCTCGCTTGAGATTGGAGAAGTTTTTAGTCTCAGTTAAGTCTGAAAAACAATGGGACTTCCTGGTGGCCTAGGGGTTACGTCTGAATGCTACTACAGAGACAACCATCCGTGGTGGCCTGAGTTCGACCCCTGGCCAGGGAGCTGACCCACATGCCACACATGCCACAGCAGACCTCTCCTGTTTTGCTCACTGCTTCCCTCAGCATTTCAGTAAATTTGCGTGTTCTGCTCCCCACTCTGTCTCTAGTGACTCCACTCACCCCTGTGCTCCTGGCTTACACCCCAGTTCTTCGATACAAAAGTAAAATAAAGTCTTAAATGTAAAAAAAGTCAGATGGGTGTGACATTTCAAATTCAGTATAGCTCAAGTCAGACTCACTACTTTTCTTATCCTCCTACAGTTTCTACTCTTTATTTTTCTCCCCTGAACTGTTACAGAATAAATACATTTCCATAAAAGGGGGAGGAACACTGAGGACAGTGAATAGGAAACTTTTTCCCTGTTCCCATTTACATACAGACACTTTGGATTACAAGTCCTGGTATATCATGAACCAGACTTCCTGAACAGGGAGCTACTGGGAACCAGGGACCGAGCAGAGCAGCCAGGTGGACCTATTTACCATGCAAAGCAGGAAAGCTCTCTCTTATTTTTCCAGCTTCAGCTTACACCCAAGGACTTGCAGGAAGTAAGTGGAGGCGAGACTTGCAGAGATATTTGCAAGGGATACCTGGTGGTCTTTAGCAGAGACGATGGCGGCCAATATCTTGATGTGGTCTATTTTGAAGTTTGAGTCTCTCCTACTGTCTCGGTTTTCTGGAATCTGCCTTAGCCCTTTCTTGTAAAAGATAGACTTGTTGCAAGCTTTGGGGATTCAGCAATACTGCTTCAAACCAACCCCATTTGGCTGGACATTTGCCCATGAGGGGATAGGTAGTTTTGAAAGTTTTATTAGGAAATTATTATTCAAAATCATTTCTTCTTCTTCTATCTTTATACACATCAATTCTATTAAAAAATGTTTTACACTAAGAGTCTGCTTCCTTTGTCTTCATGTATGCAGATGGTCAGAATGTGCACTCCTTAACTGTTTGGGGTGCCTGAGTACCCCTTAATCATGTTAACAAAACCTACCCTCTGTCTGTACCTCTTTCATTTTCTACCTTGATTTAAGAGTACTAGAGATCCTCCCAAACACCTTTTGTGAAAATTTTGTGCGACTCCTCACCTGCACTGCCTTCCAGAGTCATCCAATTTTGATTATACCTCCAAAAAGAAAAGAAATTATCTTTTCTTCTCTCTTAAGATCCTACTGCCATTGTCTTAGTCCACGTCTTACTTTTTCTTTAGTGATACATACCATTTCTAAAATGTGAATAAACAAATATACGTGCAGGTTTGTAACTTCCATAAAGGCAATATTTAGATCTGTCTTACTGTTGTGCTTATAATACTTAACAGTGCCTGCAATACATATTTCAGAATGAATTTATATGTAAATGATCACTTGTACAGGATTTCACAGCATTTGTAAAATTATATCAAATCCACATCTAACATCTCTTTGGTTTTCAGAATTTGGGTGGTGAAGTGAAAGTTATAGGAGTATCTTATGAACATAAAATATTTTAGATTAACAAGTGACATTGTGTACATACATTTACGAAAGGAAGATACACTGAGAAGTTACCTCAAAGGAAAATCAAAGACCGGAGCTTTTTACCTACACCACAGGGATCTTTCTGCAAGGGGACATTCCAGTCAGCTGGTACAGACGCAGAGGAGACCATGACGAAGGCACAGAGGGAGAGCCACGGTAGACAGACACTTCCTGCTTTGGGCTTTTCCTTCTAGGTGGGGCTTCTATTTCACATCCTCATGGTAATTATTAGTCTAACAAAACCATCATAAAGTTTTAGGGAAGATGTAGGAACATTCAGTACTAAGTATATTCAATCGTTATCCTTTGGGCTGACTTTCCTCTGAGTTAATTAAATTCAAATAAGTATCTTTCCATTCCCTGGGACTTGGGAGGAGGAGTCCAATGCACTTGAGAAGTCACAAAACAGCCATTAGATGTTAATAACTAAGAACTGTTCCAACCTCTGCTGGTTTCAAATGAGAGGACCAGAGGCATAAAGCTCCATAGGGCATTACTAACTTCCTGAGGCACTCAGCTGCTGAAAATGAATTCCTCAAATAATAGTTTCCTTTTCCAAAATTTAGCTGGATCAGATATTTTTAGTTTAAAGGTCCTAATGAGACTTTGCAGGAACATGCACAGCAAGGGAGATTCCTGCACAATAAATCACTGGAGGTGTGCCACCTTACTGCTGGAAATTTGAATAAGTAACTTTGTTGATTTATAGCAGATGTTTTTTCACTTAGTCCTAGCCCACCAAAGCACATGTCAGGCAGTAAACTCCTTGAGACTCAACACCACTGCTGTCTTGTTCATGCCTGTGTAAATGGCATCTCACTGCTCCCACAGATAGTAGGTGCTTAACGGAGTATTCTGAGTGGACAAATCAAAGTCCTATGGCAGTCTCCTTTGGTTAATCCTATTACAGTACAGACTATAAACAGAGTTTCAGCCTTCACACACAAGAAATAGAAAACTAATTTTAAAGTGAAAAGTCTTTTGATTCGTCTGTGGTGGGGTTAGGAAGAATAAGCAGAAGCCTGGGGAATGGCATGGTATTTCTGAGTCTCTTATTCATAAACTACTGCTCCTTGAAGATTAATTGTTTTCCACATTCAAGGTGTTTTCACCTATATTTCTCAATTATTACTTATTTCACATCTGTCTAGCCTCCAGAACTATTCAAGTTAGAGCCCATCGGATTAATAAATGTACTTTGAATGAATGTTTGTTTGAGTCAAATTGACTAAAAATATACTCATCTGTAGGCTATATATACTCTGGATGTACTTCTAACTCCACTGATGTGTTTCTCCTGAGACAAATAGTCCTTTTTCTTTCTTTCCTTCTTCTTCTTTGTTTTTTTAGGTCACATTGGTTCACAACACTGTCGATGATTAACAGATATCGGATCACATTTCTTCAGGTGTATGTTACCACACCGTACCCACCACCAAAGCACACAGTCTTTCACTCTAGTCTACTGTGCTCTCTCCACACCTTGTTCTCCACTCTAAACCATTGCCTTGCCTCCCCTACCCATCCCACAGCGTCACTTCTGTAGTCATATTTCTAGGGATTGTTATGGGTTTGGCTTTGTCTGGCACTTTGTTTTGTTTCTCTATATTTAGTCCTCTTCATGACCAAAGGCTTCATTGAAAAGAAGACAGAGTGAACATAATGGCAAAATCAATAGATGTGATGTTTGGCAGTTTCCCCATCTCTAAAATGAAACTTATACTAGCACCTAACTTATAGGGTTATTTTAGGAGCTAAATGATTTCACATACGTAAATAAACAAAACATTCCCTGGCACTTAGCCCTTGACAAATGTTATGTATTTTCATATATATTGTTGTTGCTGTTTTGTGTCATAGCTCCATTTTTTTTCTAACTCTGAAGACCACAGTTGCTTACAAAGAAGTCTTAATCTGTTAGTAGCAAATAGTTGTGGAAAATGAAACAGAATGTTTGATCAGGTTTTTTTTCTTCCATAACACACGTTTCTTTTTACAGAGAATTTCTAGAGATACTGGTCTTATTGAAAGCAAAAAATGATTCTTACCTTGAACATTAAAATTTCTGATTGAGCATAAAGATACAGAAACATGGTGGCTGTTGCTCAAGGCAGACTTCTAAAGGCCCTGGTGCCATGCACCCATGGTTAATTCACAGAGATGGGCATGTGTCCAAAGCCAGTTCAGTTCTCTGCTTTGTTGCTTCTGCTTTCCTTTTCTCCCTTTTTTCCTCCCATTCATTTGCTTTCTCTCCTAGTCCTAGTCATAGTCATTGGTGAAACTCTTCCTCTTGGATAAGGTATGACCATGCGGGTATATCTTCCCTCTTTGGGTCAGCATCTGTAGTAATCACTTTGTAATCCATTGACAGACTCCCTCAATACCTGACTGGCAACACATACAAGTGTAATTCCTCCTAGTGCAATGGTTCTCAAAATAAAGTTTTTCTGCACAACTTTTTTATTTTGTATTTAAATTTTAAAAATTAATATGAACATATTTCTGTACCATCTGTACTAACACCTTACAATCATGTGCTGCTATAGAATTTCAGCATCCATAATAGATATTGTTGTATATTTTCACTGTTAGGCTAACTGATCACCTAAAACATCAAAATTAATTTACAACACCACATTGCTCTAACTAGGATCAGCAATACTCTTGGATTATCTTGGGACTCATACATTCTTAAGTTTTAGAAGCAAAAAAATTTAAAGGATTGAAAGGAACCAAGTTCACATACAACAAAAATTGAAGTAAATACACGTTTTCCAGGGGAAAATAGAAAATAGGTACAGAGAAATCTCAGAGTGCAATTTATAATGAGTCTTTGTCTTCATCAAACAAATACATGCTGAGTACTAATTATGAATGAGAAGTTGATAACTTTCCCCAGTACAGAGACAGTTAAAACTTAGCGATTGCCCTCAAGGGTTTGGGAATTGAAAGCAAGATAGCCCCTTACCATGTCAGACTTGCACTCTCAGCACCAGGTGGAGGCATTTTACAACTACAATGGCACAAAAGGGAAACAGCAGAGTTGCAAAAAGCTTCAAAGAGAAGATGGTATTTGAATTGGTCTTTGAAGGCTATATGGATATTTATGAGATATCAAAAAAGGTGCAGGGTGGAGAATAGAGGATAGAGGTCCAGGAAGAAGGGACTTCTTAGCAGAGGAAATAGGGAAGGAAGAACCTACAGTTTAATGCACTAACTGGTGTTAGTGTGGCCAGCATCTCAGTCTAGTGAAGAGAAAGACAAAGATTACAACTGAAAATGTTTATTCAGACTAGGTTTTAGATCTCTTAAGTCTTGCTAAGCAATTTGACTTTTATTTTAATGGTAATAGAACCCAGAAAGTTTTAAAGCAGGTTGAGACATGACAAATATTTTTCCAGGAAATAATAGTCTGTGCATAGTTTGGAAAATATATTAGAAAGAAGGAAAGACTAGCTGGCTAGGAGATTGTGATAATAAGTTAAGCAGAGACAAAACCAAGAGAGTATCTAACTCAGAGCTGATTCAGGACAGAGCCGAAACAGACAAATGGTATTATGTGCAAGAAAAATGAAACAGGTTGTGATAGATTGTAGTGCAGAATCTAGGTAGATATTGGAGAAGAGATATAGGAAATTTAAAAAGAAAAGTTTTGAGCTACTACTAAGGAGATAGGATTAGGAGCAAATGGTGAGGATTATTATCAAAATGTTTAGTCTGAATTATTTTGATTAATACTGAAATATCTGGCCTTCCCTTTCAGCTATGGTCTTTCCCTTGTATCTTATTCTATTTTAGATCAAGCCCCCAAATGCCCAATTAATCAGCTTTCTGAATGATTAATGAACTATTTCAATCACTAAAACCAGCTTTTCTTTTCAGGTCTCAACCTACTTGCTCTTTTGTAAATGGTGAGATAAATAAGCATAGATCTATAGTTAAGAAAGCCATATAAACTATTCTCCAAACAGGGACATTTCTGTATGTGGAAGGGGACGATTAGTCATTATGCTGGAACATAACTTTGTTGGAATAGTGCTGAACAAACTAGAATATTTGATCTCCAAAATGTTAGGTATGTGCATGCTCTAAAAATTGTTCCAAAACAGACAAGCACATACAGAGATATGGTAAGGCACAAAGTTTATTTTGAGTCATAGTGGAATAAAAAGCCTGATAATTTAAGGACGGTACACGTTTCCAAGTGCTATCAACACTGAGCATGCGTGGGGAGGGCAGGCTTCTATGGGAAGGTCAGAGGAGTAAGTGGGGTAGGTGGGGTGGGGGGGCATGATGATTTTTAGAGATTTAGACTAAAGCTAGTGGAGAAAACTTAAACTATGATATACAAATAATCTAAGCCCCAATTTTTCCATAGTTGCCTTAGAAGATTGGAAATATAGATAATGACTCCTTGCATTCATAAATTGCTAAAGTGGAAACTATGTGTTGCAGTTCTAAAGGGATAAGAAAGAGATTTTACTCTCAGATTATTTCACTTTTTTCAAAAGAACTATGCAGAAGAGGAGAAGACAAACAACAGCAAAATTGTAATGTTAAGTACCTCTTGATTTTTGACACCAAGTTGACAGGTTTAGCTCAAAGCTAAACTGAACTCATGAATATTTTATTTGTCATTTTCCAAAAAATCTTCCTGTGGGAAAGATAAATATCTGTCATAACATTTCTCTTTTAAAAAATCAAAATGTTCTCTCTTTTAGCTTTTAGCATAAAGGTTAAACACAATCATTACTGGATTTGAACTACATATACTAACCTAAAATTTGTATTTTTCCTAGTTTGACCACAAGAATATGTTTGTTATGCCTTTCCAATTTGATGTTTTTAAACACCAAAACTCTACAAAGAATGTTTTTGCTTTAAAGCATTTTGAAAGTTATAGACCATCTGAAAAGAGCTTCTGACTGGGCTTAAAAGCCAGTTCATTATCATAAAGAAAAGCAATGTAAACTTTAGACTTTGAATAAGTGCATTTTGCCAAAATACTAATAATGCTGCCATATGTTGTTTTTGTGCCTTTTATTGGTGATAGAACATGTTTTCTTAAGAAGTAATAGCGGTTCATATGCAGTTGTTTTTCATAAATGCTCAAAAATATATTTTCTATTTTAGCAATTTACAGATTGTTAGACATCCTTTGAAATTTGCTAATTTTCATTCACACCTACCTGTAATTTATACTCTATGGCTATCGTTTAACCTTTAAAAAGCACCATTAATATTTCCTTAGCTACAAAGAAGTTGGCTATTCTCTCTGTTCAATGATGAAAATCATAAAAATAGACATATCAGGTGAGGCCCTAAAGCAGAGTGAGAGAACAGAGGAAATTTTCCAAATATAACACAACCAGTTCTACTTGACAGTGTTTCACAATGGCCAGAGGGGGAAGAATGCAGAGCCCTATTAAGAAACATGTTTAAATATGTGCTATGAATCTCCAAGGCTGGTTGTTTCATAATCTTAATTATTGACGTATGGCATATGAAAGGCCTAAGCCCTTAATTATAGTAAATGATACGGCATTTTGGACATCAGGGGGAAAATTTGCTGTTTGTGAAAATGAAAGATAGAAGGAGGGGAGGTGAGAGGAAGGGATGAAGGGGAGGGAGGGAAGAAAGGAAGAACCAGCATTTAGGGGCATGTTTGAACAGTTATGGGATTTTGTGTGTGTATGTGTGTCTCCAGTTTGGTTCAACAATAGAATAAAAGGAAGCAAATCAAAGAAATAAGTAAGAAAAAGGGAGGGACAGGGATGCATAATTTTGCTGAGATGGAATAAACAGAATATATTAGTGCTAAATGAGAGTGTCCGGGGGGCAGACCAAACCATTTTTCAGACATTGAAAAGACCATGAAATATTATTAAATTGCTGTAAAATCTCACTTACTGAAGTAGGCAAATTTATGAACACTGAATAGTTTTATAATAGGCCAGGTTTGGAATGGTTGATGCTGGAAGAGTGAAAAAGAAGCCAACTGCTTTTATTTAATTATTGAGAAAACCAGGGTTAGATGTAGTTATAGAAATCATTTCACATTCACTGCCAAAGATATAATGCAATTAAATCTAGATGCATATTTAATTTCATTCTGTATTCTATAGCCATTTATTTATGAAAAATAATTTAAGACTGATTAATGTTTTATTTTTACTACTTTAGCAAACAGTGGTATTTCATAGAAAAACTGAATGCAATGCAAGATAAAAACTCTCAGATCTACTAGTCCACTCAGAAGAAATCTAGTGGTTTGTGTAGAATACGGATCCTCAACAGAGTAAAACAAACTTTTCTCAATATGGCCAGTATAGGCATTTTCCAATAGGTGTTATCTTGGGGTCCATCCGGGTCCAGTGGGCCTCAGAAAATCTATTACTATAAATTTTAAAGTGCTGACCATTTTAAATTAAGATCACTGAAATTAAAATTCCTAGAGGCTAAGAGAAAAATTGTTTTTGTTTCACTCTAAAGAAAGATACAATAACTGGTTCCCCTGTTCATACCTAGAAGAATGTGGTTTTAGGGGTATCATATGGACTTAGATTTATCAGTAAGTATATACTTCCTTTCTAAAAAACTCACCTTTGTACTCTCACAGTCATCTGAAGTCTCCCCCTTCTTTCTCCTTGATCCCCAGATCTCTTAACACAAGATATTCCTGGTCCTCGCCATTTTACTTTGCAATTTACAACTAAGTAATCAATTTATATGTCAGTTATTAAATTTTGGGCTTTTCTCCTACTGTCTAATGTTCATTTGTTTGTCTTTCCAATCTCTGAAAAACTCTGATGGAATACAGGAACTTCCCCAATAGTGGATTCATATAGTCATAACCCTAGCTCATACTTTCTGGGTTCAGTGTCGTGTTGTTACAGTCAGGTAGAAAAACAATGAGTGTCTATAAATCTAACCTCGTAAATCCAAACCCAAATTTGATAGAGACAAAGAGGTGGAGAAAGCAAGCTGTAAAAAAACAAACAAACAAACAAAAAACAACTCTCTCCTTCCTCTGTATGTCTTTGTTTATCCATCTCTATTTTTTTCTGAGAATTCTTAATTTTTCTAGATTATTGAAGTAGGCAAAATTTATGAACACTCAATAGTTTATATATATTATACATATATATCTTTATATATATAATTTATATATAGGAAACTATATATATAAGCTATATATATAAAATTTTGAATACTGACTGTCAGCAACAAATATTTTTTGTGTATCTACTATGTGGAAGTGCAATTGGCTTTCCTTCCACTACATCCACACATAGAGATTCCATTGGTAGCAGCCCTGCATCTTCACACAAAGTAGTGTTCTGTGTGCAAGGGAAGAAACACAGGTCTGAGACATGACCTGCACCCCATAAATGTTCCATCTACCAGAGACTATAAGACACATAGCAAATAATTACAGCACAAATTGAAAGTGTGAACTGTCACCCAAATAGCCACGGGGACTGACATAGACATGAACCTGCAAATATTATCATATGCCCTTGGCGAGAAACAGAAACCAATGTCTGGTTTCCAGTGCGCCCAAGGAAGAAAGGCCTAGTCTGCTGAAGGTTTCTAAACAGCTGTTTTTGGAGGCAAGGACTTCTGTCCTGTTCTCACTCTCTCCAGATCCTTCCTCCATCCCAATGAGGCTCAACATACCAGGCTTTCCAGACTCCACTTCACTGACAGGAATGGCTGCTTTCTCCTAAGACAAACTTAAAGTCCTCCAATACCCTTCCTCTTATAATTGCTGTGGGCTGACATTCCTTGCTCTATGGATATGTAGGGATTTGGGTTTCTGCATTGTTTAAGGGGAGACTTTGCACTCACTCTGGTTGCATTGTCTTTTCCTGTATTCCCCTGGGCAGGAACTGCTTCAGGGCCTCCAACTCAGACGAACTACTCATGCCCCTGTGCCACTTCTCCATGACTGAGTAGTGAGTCAGGCGGACAGACTTCAAGATGAGCTAAGATATTCCCCACCACTAGGCGGGAAGAACTGCTTGCTAAATGGGAGAAAACCGGAAGCTTCACTTACATAACTTATAGACAACAAAAATAAGAACTTTGAACCAAGTTTGAATGTATTTTGAGCTTCTCATTCCAACCAAAAAATGTTTCTGAAGTTTTGACCCTTTTAAGCTCAGTTGCTTGTTATTCTCACTATAAGAGAGAATGCATGAATACATGAGAGTGTTGAAGAGATTTACTTATTTACAGAAAAATGTAGCTCAAAAACAAACTAATCCCATGCAGGAATTATGACTAAATTCAGAACACCTTAAACTTCTACCAGCCTGCAGTAATAGTTTTTACATTATTCTACTGTCACTAAACTCAAAACAGATGAACTAAAATATATAAATTTGAATCCCCTTATAACTGTAAATTTCACAAAGAACAAATACCTCAAGCAAATGATAGAATGTATCTCAGTTTTATAAACTGTCCCTTAGCATCCTTTAATAGAGAAGAGCTTCAGATGTTTATAAACACTTACCCAATTCAGGTTTATTAGATTCTGTTTCAAATATAAATGACTTTTAAAAAATGCCTAAACGCACGCTTATGGGTCCAAGAAAATGTGTTTTCTTTCAGAAACTATAAGTAGACCTGAATTATGCAATATCATAAAAAAAGTACATCTTCCTAAAACTAATCTACAGATTCAATGCAATTCCAATAAAAAATAATTTTTGATGTAATTTGACAAGCTGATTCTAAAATTTATAGAGGAAAGGGCCAAGCAAGGTGGGGACATATCATTAGATCTATCAAAACTTATTGTAAAGCACAGTAATTAAGATACCACTAATTTTATCTGGAAATAGGCAAATAGGTCAAGGAAGTAGAATAGAAATTACAGAACTAAACCCACATGTGTAGAGTTTATAATTAATGAAGCAGGACTTGAAGCTCAATTTTATTTCTCATATTTTAAAGATTTATTTATTTATACATACAATAACTGGCATGTAGGCCAAAGGTGTGGGGTGGGGAAGGCATGAAAGGATAAACCAGAGACAGAGTGGAGAACAGAACAGGTGAATTTACTGAAATATACTGCTGAGGGGAGCAGCAGGTGAGACAGGAAAGGTGGGTGCACCATGTGGGTTAGCTCCTTGGCCAGGGGTTGAACTCCTACCACAGTGGCTGGTGACTTTAATCCCTGCACCACCAGGGAGACCCTGAAGCTCAATTAAAAGGAGGGACTATTTATAAATGCTTCTAGAACACTGAGTAAGAGATACAAAAACTGAAAACTCAACTCCAACTTCACATCCTTTACTAGTATAATTTTAAGGTAGATTAAAAAACTAAATATTTCAGACAAAACTACAAACTTTAAAAAAGAAAAATCTAAGGGATGTGTTAATTACCTCAGGGTAAGACATTAAAAGGCATAAAAGAACTAATCATAAAAGAACAATTCTACTACATTAAAATAAAGAACTTCAGATCATCAAAAGAAACCATTCAACAGTGAATGAACAAGTCCCAGAAAGAATATGCTTGCAGAACACAAAACCAACACAGGTTAGGAAGAAGAGCATATTCAGAATTTTAGAAATGAATTTTCAAAATAACAAATAATGTAATAAGTGGCAAAAGACATGAGTAGAAATATCTCAGGAAAGGAAACACAACAATGTATAGCAAGCAAACATATTCAACCTCATTAGCAATCAGAGAAATGCAAATTAAAACTACAAGTTAGAGTATTTCATCTCATCTGAGGGGCTGAGGTTGAAAAGAGCACATACCTGAATTAACTTTTTGTATCTTAACTTTCCCTTTCTGAAAATAAGGATAATTCTTTTCACCCACATTTTTCATAGTCTGGTTTGTTATTCTACATTCTTTTAAAGTCTAATACCTTACCTTTTCCATCACTTCCTTTCTTCTCACCCCTATATCAGTTTCTAATGGATTTAGCAGGAAACACACATTTCTGTTCACTTGTACAAACCTGTGAAAACATAAAAGGAATGAAAATGGAAATGGAAATTTCAGGCCACCAGATGTCTTTATGCATAAACATAAATAATACTGCCATAAAATTGACCCCAGCCTACCTTTTAAGTAGGAAAACACTCTCAGTTAATCCAACAAGGATAATTATGGGTGATTCATTTGCTACTAATTTGCTGAAAACTTGTCTCAGAAAATGTTAACAATACATATATTAAGCTTTAACTTAACACATGACATTCAACAGAAATGTGTTCACTTTGATACTCTTCTCCTAAGGAAGTCTTTTGACTGTTTCCTAATCAGAATAATGACCTGATTGGAATTTATAAAATCTAAGGCTCCTTTCTAGCTCTAAAGGTTCAGTGCTGTGTTTTCACTATCAAGGATTGTTTACTTCTAGGAAAGCAGACTGAATAACTGTTAAGGGTCTTTTATTTCTCTTCCAATTCCCTCTTTTTCTATGTCCAGCTGACATTCTTTCTTCTGTTTCTCTCTGTCTCCTTCACTACTGCTGTCTGCCATACTGCATTACCCTCTTACTCACACTGTAATTTAAAACAATTAAACCAACCTAGAAAAATCTACTAACATGCTAAAAAATAAACCTCCCAGCGCTAAAAGTCACTGCTAACATTTTTTATAATACAATACACAGTTAAAATTTTAACATCAATAGTATCACACAATGAGATATAGTTGCTTGTAATGGACAAATAATCTTCCTGTTACCAGAAATTAGGCTCCCAAGTCATGCAGCAATTTTTCAGCAGTTCTCAAAGCAATCTCTTACCACCCAGTCTGTCAGCAGGGGACCCCAAACCTCCCTAACCTTTTCTTGTGCTCCTACTCCAGCCCCCTGAGAAGCCACCTGGGACAGCTTTATCTGTCCTTCTTGGAAAGGTCATTGACCCTGCAGATGCTAACAAAGCCCCGTGAGTGGTGATAGAGAATCTCTGGGCTCCAGGTAAATGTGGGGACAATAGCATTCTCCTAACATATACCATGTGCTGGACAAATAGATTTGTTCATCTTAACTCTTTTAAAAATATTTATTTACTCATGCATACAAGAGCTGGGGTATAGGTCAGAGGAAGCTGTGAGAGAATTCACCAGAGACAGACTGGGGAACTGAACAGGCAGATTGATGGAGGTACACAGCTGAGGGGAGCAGTGGGCAAGACAGGAGAGGTCTGCTGCGCCATGTGGGTCCCCTCCCTGGCCCGGCAAACTCATGTGGAAGTGGATGTAGATGCTTCATAGTACAGTCCTTAACCCCTTGTGCCACCAGGGAGGCCCTGTTCATTTTAACTCTTTTATGAAGTGCACTGTCAGTTACTGGTCCATTCAGGACAGACCGCCTCTGAGAGGGAGGCCTAGAGCCCCAGGGTACTTTCTGTATTTTATCCCTACTTAAAACTTCAAAATCCTCCTGCATATGAGAAAACCATAAAAAGGAAAATTCTACCTTTTGCTCTGTTGGAAAATTTCTACCAACAGCTTCTCAGGACCACCTCCAGAGGTAGGAACAGTGAAGGACTCTCAGGAAAGAAACAGAAACTGCTAGAAAAGTCCACAGATGGAACCGCTGTCATATTTACAAGTCAGGAGGAAGGGGCGTGAAATGACTATGCCTTCAAGTCCATAGGCGCCTTTTCAGGATAAGAGCCTCAAATAATCTTTGGTCCTTTGTATTCTCAAACACAGGCAGCTCTGACTAAATTAATCTCTAAGATCACAAGATTGCTTTGAGGTTATGAAGTGTCTTTCCCTTATCAATTCAGTTTGTTAGAATCCAGTCTCTTCACGTCATTGAAAATGTTAGAAATTAAATATGTCATACTGTTACTAAGAAAAAATAACTGTGTATTCTTCCTGTACATGTAACTTATAAGCACTAAAAAAAAAAAAAAAATCTGAAGGTGGAGACCATCTAAGAGAGAAGTCTCAAATTGGTTTTCCCAGGCCTGGGTCCCCAACTTAACTCTGAATAACCTTATTAATAAATTTTACTTTTAAGGCCTCCCTGGTGACCTAGGAGGTAAGTCTCAGCACTATGACCACCAAGGCCCTCTGTGGTTCCCTGAGTTCCATCCCCAGTCAGGGAGGGGACCCTCATGGTGCAGCAGACCTCTCCTCCCTCGCCCGCTGCTCCCCTCAGCAGTGTATTTCACTAGATCTGCCTATTCTGCACCCCACCGTCTCTGGTGAATCCTCTCACCACCACCACCGCACCTCTGGCCTGTACCACAGTTGTTCTATGCAAAAGTAAACAAAATCTTTTTTAAAAATCAATTTCTCTTTTACTAAACTTTAAGTTCTCTTCACAGGGTTGACATTTCAATTAACACATGCTAATCTCCTATAATCTTTCTCCCTGAGACTTTAGAGATTTCCCTTCTACCTAGTCCCCAAAAGCTGCTCTTCGTTCATTATCCCACACCCAACCATACCAGTTAGAAACAATGGCTTCCCGGCAGGCTAAAGCTTTAAGCAGATCCTGGAAACCATAGGGTGCTGGACTGACCTTTCCTAAGGGCCTTGCCAATGACTTAGATTGACTCACCAGACTCAGATTTTGAACTTGATGAGTAATCTTGGTGGCTGGACACAGACTTCTTGTTTATCAGCCCTCAGTGAGGGGAAACCTTTATTTTTCAAACTTGCAGGTGCAGTCCACACTATTTCCCTTCTAGCGATCACAATTCTTCCTTCATTGATCTACAATGCTATATATTTTCTGACCACAAAAATACAAAATATGTAAATCACTTTTAAATCACATCACACTGAGAAACCACTGTTAAGATCTTATCCTCTCAAATTAGAAGAAAAACTATAAATCTGAGACATACAGCAGGGGGAAGAGCACAAGAGACTATGGTGACTGTTTACAGGGAGTTGGTGGTGGGAATTTTATGGGGAATACACCTGAGAAATCAAATATTACAAAAAATGAACAATGATATAAAAAATACATAAACTTATATATATTTAATAAAAAAAGGTCTTGTCCTCTATCATGCTTATCTTATGAATATACATGCAAATATGGGCTAATTTTACATAAATGACATGTATTTCTGGTTTACATCTTAGAGATGTTTAGTATTACTTTTTTACCCTCTCACATGATAAATACTCATTAATTTTTTTTTATTCTTCATATTCATTGAGAGTCACTTCCTATGGTTATTCCAACCTCTATGCTGAACTGCCTTAAGAATGTGGCAATAAGCAAACTCACTCACCATCCACTAAACACCAAAATATTGCCAATAGAGTTATATTATCTCCTCCTTTTCTTCCCCTAGTTACACCTTTCTGCCCATATATAGACAACCATGCCAATATGGTGTTAGCTATTCCCATGAATCTCTTTAACTGTGTGTCATAAACATTTTTACCCTTTAAGTTTTCAACCTTCATTCAAAGTGGTCATACTTTATATATTGTTCTAGAACCTCTTTTTCTTACACATTGTGGATAATGAGTGTTTATTCATTTTTGTTGTTTTGTAGCATTTTACTGTATGAATATGTATCAAGTTATTTATTCATTCTCTAGTTACCTAGCGTGTACATTGTTTTCAGCTATTTGTGACCCTAAGGTCTCTGGCAGTGAATAGTCTCTCCCGGGATAGCATAGCAGTTTTGAACCTGGACTGAAGTGTCAAACTGCATGAATTTCACATATGGTATTCCACTTAACAGCTAAGCAGTTTTGGCAAAGTTATTTAAGCTTTTCATGCCTCAGTTTCCCATTTTAAGATGGAAATAACATCTGCTTGAAAGGAATATTGAGAAAAATATTAGATTGACGATAAGTAATTGTGACTTCTGTACTCCAAAAATAGTCAAACAGCAGCATTTTCATATGTGCAAATTTAATAAATGAAATATAATATAATGTGTTTACAATTATATCTCTATGGTAAGTACTCAGTAAATAATAATAATATAAATGACAATAAAGATATCGCTTTGTATAAGAGAATATCAGACTCATCAGTATATCAGACTCATATATACTCTCAGACTCATCTGAGTATATCAGAATTATACAGAATCATACAGAGTATGATCATACAGAATTATACAGAGTATATCTAAATATACAGAATCAGTATATTTAGAATAGAACTGTTTGGGCACAGGATCTACATAAATCCAAACTTCCAAAAGTTCCCCAGTTTCCCTATTGAGGATATGGTTTATCTTCTCAAATATTTGGGGATTTTTAAAAACCTTTTATTAAAGTATTATATTGTTTGTAAGGCTTAGGAAATTTTCTTGTCCCCCCTCTTTCACCCCATTCACTTTTTACTCCTCTTCCTCCTTCTCCTCTGTGCTTGATTTCTAATTCTGTGTCTGTTTTTGTTAATGAGAATTTTTTAGTTATATAGTTAACATATTGATTGCTGATACATAAGAATCCTATTTTTTATTAATTAATGTTTTGCTGATGACAAGAGTAGAGAGAAGTCTAATCATTCATCCTGGTCTTGTAACTTCTTCATGTTTCTGGAAGATTGGCATTACCTTCCTGAGTTATTCAAATGCCATCTTTGCTTTTATGGATCATAAAAATTCATTGCCAAGTTCTTTCTAGGATTATTACCCCAAGCTTGGACACTGTTTGTTAGGCATTCTTTGACTCAGAGAGGAGAGAAACCTGCTCAAACATTGTACCCAGAGTTTTCGAGGAGCCCTTGGCTTTATCTTCTTGCAACTTCTGATGCTACCCCTACAATGGTCCCTGCAACTACAACTGGTGATTAGACTGAACCGCCATCTTCCCTCTACTTCCCTTCTTTGCTCTTTCTTCTTCCCTCTCTGTATTCAGAGGATCTAGAGATTTACTCAGCTGCATAAATGCTTTTAGTTCCAAGAACCAGGCTCTGCCTAGAAAAGACACATACTATTAAACAAAATTTTAATAGTAAAATATAATTGAACAAAATTATTATTATTAATGAACAATGGTACAACCCAGAAATGTATCAGTAATAGGGGAATGACAAGTTAATGTAAGCAATTATTAGTGAAGATTGCTGAAAATAGTCAGAACAACACATAGAAAGCAACCTAGTTCCAGGTGGTTTAGAAAAAGATCAGCAGAGTAGAACATTATTCCAGATTTACATGTATAACATTTAAAAGAAAATTATTTGAAATTTAATCCTTTTTTCAGTCTCCTCTTGCTTTTAATTGATATGTTCTTTTCTATGTAGTGTTTCTATCTCCATTTTCCCTCTAGTGTCTAGTACATTTCCATCAGCATTTAAATTTCATTTCATATTTGCCATTCTTAAAATAAAACAAACTGTACCCTGTGACTGTTATTTTATCTCATTTCCAAAGCCAAAATTTTCAAAAGCATTATTTACAGTTTTCATCTCCTCTTCTCCATGCCCATTTACAACAACACATTTCGTTATGGTTTACCACAGTCACCTACTCTACACCAACACTGACTTTGGCAGGCCGGCCACGTCCTCCCTCCTCCCCCCTTCCCCCTTTCACCTCCCCCCTCCCCCCTCCCTCTGGCTGCTGCCCCTGGGTCCTCACCCTGTCAGGAACATTTGCTCCCTGCTCTACAGTAGCACATTCACATGCTCCTCTTCTCCAGCTCCTTCTCAGTCTCCTTTCCAGTCTCTTCCTCTCACAGCACTTGATTTTTCATCCTTGACACATAGCCTTTCAGTTTCTAGTAATTCTAGACTCTATTTGTCACATGCTGTTCCCTTTTTTTTTTAATGTATTTTGCTGTTCTTTTCCCATAGAAATGCCTACTCAACTATTATTTATTTATGAGGCATTCTCTGATCTCTCAGTCTAGCTAGGTCCACCGATTCTTTTATTATATATTCTTCTTGGGGTTAGTAATAGTCATTCTTATAAAAAATTATGTATTTATGTATATAATATTATTCTACTATAATTTTTGATGAAATGAGTATTTGTGTAAGAATGTATTTGATGATGCTATTCACAACTAAACTCCATAAAATCAGAAACTGTATCTATCACATCTCTGGAATTTTCAGTTGGTATAACTGGATAAAAACTTCTGGCATTCCACCCATATAGAAAAGAACAGTGATAGAATCTAAAATATTGCCTTCTTACAGGAAACAATTTCAAGCAGCTTTCTTTAGACTGAGAGCAGTCTTTACTGTAAAGACAAATAGATCAGAGTTTGGATAGTATTTCACAAATATTGGTATAATTTGCCTTAGGGGTCATGTTTTTGACTTTTTAAGATATTTCACTACACTTATATATCTAAGTGAAAAATTTCATTCTGAAACTGACTATATTTTCATGGGAGTACCACCAATCCTGGAAAAAAACCAAAAGCAGTATCTACCCATTAGACTGGTTTATGTTTTGAATAACAATAAAAAATTTATGGGATCAAAGCAAAAATTCAACATAGATTTAAATGTTTAATAAAAGCTTTCCTATATGATATTGATTATATTTTATGTTCCTTTTTATTGTACAACAGGAAAATACCACTCTACTACCAGCACAATCTACGATGATTACAAGCTTGAATTCTAGATACTGAAGCTGTTCAAAGAAGCAAGCAGCCTGGCCAGGCCTGGATCATTTCCAACTGGACTGACAAAATATCAGTGAAACTGTTCTTTGGATAACTGTTCAGCACTGGTAAAGAAGTATGTCCATCTGTTCACATACATTATGTAATCTAAGTAATTTTTTTATATTTATATTCTAAAATTTTTTTTAAATCCTGCATGTAGTCATTAGACAAGGATCATAATTCTCATTGCTAATATATGATACTTAATAACATGCATATTGGCTTGGGTAAATGGCTTGTGAAGTGTTTCGATTAATTCTATGGGTACTATGATAATTTGATATTAGAATAAACATGAAGTGTCAGAAAATTGGGAACAATGAGAAAACAGTATACAGTATTTAAGAAAAGTTTATAAATATGGATTTAAGCCAAAGAAATACAAACCTTTTTATTGATTTTGTATTCCTAAGCCACCAAAACAATGTCATTTCCATGTCCTAAATTATCATTACTGTTATTTTCTCATTTCTGTATGAAGAATTTGAAAGCCACTATTTTTTACTCTGCTTCAAAGCACTGACTTCAGGGTGGACAAGTTGTATTAATTGAGGTGAAGAGGCTACCTGTAATAAGTCATGGATTCTCTGCACTGCATACTATGGATTTGATTCATATTTTATAAGATTAGAAAAAAGTTGTGTTGAGCCACCTTTTTACACAATTATCCAGTAGCAGAACACATCTACAATACACTTATTGTAGGTCAGCCAACTCTCTCATCCCCATTTCTTGTTGCTTCTTTTCTTTTTTTTTTTTAAAGATTTATTTATTTATGCATACAAGCACTGGGGTACAGGCCAGAGGTGTGGGGGGTGGTGACAGGATTCACTACAGAGAACAGGGAGCAGAACAGGCAGATCAATGGAAGTACACTGCTGAGGGGAGCAGTGGGAACAGCAGGAGAGGTCTGCTGTGCCATGTGGGTCCCCTCCCTGGCCAGCAGCAGGGATCAAACTCATGCTGCAGTGGTTGTGGTTTGCTTCATAGCGCGTTGCTTAACCCACTGCGCCACCAGGGAGGCCCCACTCTTGTTGCTTCTTTCCTCTTCCCCTCCCTTTTCCTTTTTTCCTTCATTCCCCCTTCTTTGTCCTCCTTTCCTCGCCCCCTAAGTGTCTATATCCTCTATATATCTGTCTGCCATCTCATTCTCTCCACATTAGTATTGTTTGTATTTTTATTGCTCAAGTCTACCAGCACTGTCCAAGAATGTATCAAATTCTGGGCCTCCCTGGTGGCTCAAGGGTTAAAGTCTCAGAGCCAGCAAGCTATTGCCAGCCCTATGGCATGAGTTCAATCCCTTGTCAGAGAGGTGACCCACATGGTACAACAGACCACTGCTCCCTTCAACAGTGTACTTCAGTCAGTCTGCCTGTTCTACTCTCCACTCTGTCTCTGGTGAATCCTCTCACACACCCTGCATCTATGGCCTACACCACAGCTCTTGTATGCATAGATTAAAAAAGATAAATCTTAAAAAAAGAAAAAAAGCTCCAAATTCTGATGATGTTCCATATTTGCATACAGATCCAGTAGCTGGTGGCCAACTTTAGCTATTAAGTGCTTTCAAGCTACTGAGAACTTCAAAGGCAGTTAACATGACAGGGGAAATGAATCTTAAATATTTAATATTAATTCATTTAAGTCATCACATATGGCTAGTGCCTAGGATACAAATATGAACAAAAGGTAACCCTAACTTATAATATCACATTCTGGGGTACTTGTACTGATGATACTCTGCACTTGATATTAGGAAGTTTGTTGAACTAGTAATTATCATAATGTTCCTCATCACACATAAGCTCAACAAACTAATGATACAATAGAAAGTTAGCCAGGTAAAGCAAATTTGCACATGTATAGAATGATTAAGAGAATAAAATTAGCGAGAAAAAAAAAGAGCTCAAAAATAACTGAACAAAGCTGAGTAAGTAGGTTTTTGATCAAGAAATTTGCTTTCCCAAAGTTTCATGTCTTCCTTTGTTGCATTACGCAAACCCCACACTGATAGAGACAGCAGACAGGAGTCGTGGAGCGGGCTGTAGATGCAGGATGCTGCTGAACAAGCAGAGTCCTGGCCTTTTTATTGAAAGAATAATCATCGAACATCAGTTCCGCAGGGAAGGAGAACAAAGAAAGGTGGAAGAAAGAATGTGTCATTGTCATTTAGGGTGTGTCTTTTAGGGGGATGTGAGTCTGCTGACCAGATGATTTTAATCTACTTGATGACCAAGTATCGTATTCGAAACCGCACTCTTGGCCCTTTTGGCCCTTGTTCTAATCTTATCAATAAAGCATTCCACTGATCAGGTTCTGGGGTCCTTCATCATACATCGTCCTCAGCCCTGGGCGTGCCCCATCAGACCTCGTGATGCATGAGTCCGGAGTAAGTTTATGCAGCCGTCCTCAGTCTCCTGGACGTTCCTGGTCATACCTTTCGATGCAGGCCCTTCTCAGGGAGATCGAGCTTCCGGCCCTATCTTCAGTTGCTAAGGTTTGGTTCCTAGACCGGTTTTCTGAAGGGCAGTTCTGACCGTCAGAGAATGCAGAGCTGCAGTTAACAGTAATGGTGGCCAAACAGGCTGCTTAAGTCTAACAGACCCAAACTCTTTAATATAATTTTATTGGCAGACTTGAATTTGTTTGCCTCTGGCCTCTTCTACTGTCTACCTGTGCAAAATAGAACAACTGAAATTTATTGTTCTCTAGGTGTCTTGCATTCCCAACTTGTCAAACAAGACATGGATAGTAATGACCTTTAAGCACCTCTTGCTACAAGGTTGTGGAAGTCAAGCTCTTGGAGATTTTTCCCAAGATAACACATAGCTTGCTTATCTTTAAAATGTGCAAGAAATACTGAAATCAATGTGCAAGAAATACTTCACCTTTGTGATATTAATAAAGAAAGTAAGTACAATCTTTGGAGTGTGCGTATGAGAGAGAGAGAGAAAGAAAGAGGTTAAATGGAAGCTCTGATTAATTTTTTATAGTTTTCAACTCCTCTTTTTAATTTTTATTTTTTTAAAGATTTATTTAGTTATGCAGACAAGCACTGGGGTACAGGCCAGAAGTGTGGGGGGATGGGGCGGTGGAGGGCGGCCTCCACCAGAGATAGAGTGGGGAACAGAACAAGCAGACTGAAATACACTGCTTAGGGGAGCAGCAGGCAGGCAGAAGAGGTCTGCTGTGCCATGTGGGTCCCCTCCCTGGCCGCCAGCAGGGACTGAACTTGTGCTGCAGTGGCTGTGGTTTGCTTCATAGTGTGTTGCTTAACCCTTTGCACCACCAGGTAGGCCCTCTCTTTTATTTTTTTGCCAGAAGTGTAGTCTTCAAGTACAGCTATGTGTGTTGAAGAGCAAAGTCTTTCGTCCTAAGATTAAAAGTCTGTAAGGAACATGGAGTTGCTATTCCTTCATCAGTTCGTGGACGCTTTCTTTTAGCTCCTATTAAAGATGGCCTTTTGAAAACATGCTGTTTTCTAGAATGGAATTATTTTTAGAGAATGTTTTCATGCCTGGAGACAGTATCTACCTCACTTTGTTAGAAAAGTTTTCATAAATATTTAGGAGTTGAGATCTGGTGTGTTGGCTGGACTACTGGTGTTTAGAAAACTTTAAATTATGTTTGCTTAATAGTGCAATGTTGGTAGTCTTAGAGCTTGGGTAGCCCACTAATTGTTTTCTTATAATTTTGAAACATTGTGGCATTTCATTTCCCTTTCCCTAGCCATTAAATTAACCCCAAGGAGTTACTATTTATTTTCTACCTAGTTTCAAGAAGGATTTATGGTAGGCATTAACTTCATCCAGTGATTGTGACAGTCATTTTTGTAGATGGAAAGCCTAATTCGATCGTTTCTGCATAGAAAAGATGTTCAGTCAATTCTCTATTATCCACCTTAATGGATGGAAGCAATTGAGCAGATAATTGAAGTCACCAAGAAGACCAAAATCCATTTTATATTTTACTTTGGGATATGCTTTAATATTTGCATTTGAATGTAGACATGATTGATGTTTAGTCATTCGATCTAAATGATGAAAGCAAACACATGGAAGGTCTATGAGAAGAAGGGATGATGTCAGTGTCAGAACTGCCTCTTTTCTTCCACTCCAAGCTCCTCACAATTCACCAGGAGAATGCATCATTCCGTTGTGCGTCACTTCACATACTGATGAGGAACGGGAGCCTGGAGCAGATTTTCCTTATCGCTTTATAAGTTTCTGGCTTAGACCTTTCCTGCTACATAAAAGCAATTAAGTTTTCTGGTTTAGACTGTTTCTCTTCCAGGTTCTGTGGGAAGAGTACAATTTAATTATACAATGGAAATGATAAAACCAGTAGGATTCCACACACACCTGCTTTGAAAGGCAATTGAAGTATTCCCTCTTGTAATGGTCAGTTTCCACCAGTTAAATGATCCTCTGACTATGCTTCATAATGCAGAGGCTCGGTTCCCTTCTTTTTAGCCTTTTGTAATAGAGTTATCACTGGTATAGAATTTCATAAATTCTACAGAGGATGAAGATGAGGATGTTGCTAGCACTTTAAAGCGACTCACACATACACATGACTATGTTGCTTTATTTTTGGTTTTATTTTGCCTATAACAACAATAACATATATTTAAATAAGCCAAAACAATTTTTTTAATCATTTGAGAGGCTATGGATTCCAGAGGTACCAACAGATGTTTGAAAACCTATTAAAGAGTAAACTATTAATTGTGATAACATAGATATAACCACGAGCCACCTTTTAAGGGATTACTTCAGGCCTAGAAATAAGAAGCAAAAGTGATTCTTCAATGACTACCCATCTCTCATTTTGCGAAGAAAGGAAGATTATATTCATCTGTTTTTATCCTTTCCTAGTATTGATACAGAGATTGCAAGTACTGTAGATTTACATGA
This sequence comes from Galemys pyrenaicus, assembly GCA_019455555.1. NCBI lineage: Eukaryota > Metazoa > Chordata > Mammalia > Eulipotyphla > Talpidae > Galemys > Galemys pyrenaicus. The sequence goes on along the minus strand of JAGFMF010011796.1, from coordinate 17,255,275 downwards.
GAATTCAATAATCCATAATTTCTATTCACTTAGATAGACTGCAACTTAAATTTCATTTAAAACCAGTGACAAAATATGAAGGTCTGTATCAAAGTAATCTACAAATTCATAAGTTGGATTTTCATTTATTCCTTTGCAGGATATCTGATCTTTTCAACTGCACTTTGCCTAAGACAATGCTACTTATACAGTTTTTAAATCATTATAACAAATTCCAGAAAAAATATGCAATGATATCAGTTATTGCCTTTCATATTAATTTCAGTTTTGTTCACAACATACTGCAATCTCTCTGTCTCTCTCTTAATTGTATAATATTGTACTGATATTATAACTTTCAATTACTAAAGAAATATGGATGGGGTAAATGGAAAACCACATAAAAGGAAGACCTGTTAGTCATGTATTTTCTGATATTAGAGCAGAAGCAGACCTTGAGAGTAATAAATGAGTTAAGATAGTATATTTTAAAAATGAATTTTAAAAAGCTACATTGGATAAAAATAGTACAATATTTACATAGTTAAGTATTTCAAATTAAGTGTATCAGGCAGGCATGATCAAGGAACTAATGGATTCTTCATTTTCAAAACATATTAATAGAGATCCTATGTTCATTATAAATTTGTGGGTGATGACATTGAAGAGCAGTATTTTGTGTTTATAAAAAATCACAAGTATAAGTAAATAATTGTACTCAAAAGGATCTATTTTGGAATGAAGGGTACTAAACACATTAATATATTACATTTGCCTTTAAAATATATTATATTGAGATATAGGCTGAAATAGAGAGGGGGGTTGACTTCTAGGCTATTTATAGAATTTTAAGTTGCTCAAAGTCGGTTAGAACAAATGAAAGAAGCCACTATAACACAATGCATAATAAATAATACTTTCTTCAATTTTGAATTGAAAAACTCATTCTATACGAACAGAAAGTATAATAGATAATGACATTTTAAAAGAGTAACATAAGGTTGATAATTACTTGATATGTTTTAAGTGTTTTAGTTATGACCTTGGTAAGATTAAATTCTAAGACTATTCATGAAAATTAATCTCAAGTTTGTATAACTGTTAGACTATAAAAAGTGATTCAAAAAATTATACAATATAAACATTTGATTCTAAATAGTATTTTTAAAACAATTGAAATTTAGTTGTTTTTTATTGCAAAATAATATAAGGCAATTGACTATAGCAAAGCTTTTCATGAAGGTAGTAGAGATAATGAATTTAAATTATAGAAAAGCAGCTAAATTAAATGTGTCTTCATGTTAAATGTTATATTGTCTATAGTCTATTTTCAGCAAATAAATGGGAATCTGAATTCTATAATATATATACATAAACATATATATATATATAAACAGCAGTAGAGACTTTTGCTCACTGGAGATGAGTTGAATAGGAGAAAAAATATTTCTGACACATCCCTAAAAAAGGAGTAGAAAATTAGTAATTTTCAACTAAATACAAATTTCTGTTTAGAATATTATAAAACTGGTTTTTACCTATCTGCAAGTCTCATTAAAAATCAGAAGGTAAGGAAAAAAGGAATTGACAATTATTTTATCTTTTCCTCATTGAATCTTAATAATAATTTTAGGTCATTTTATACACATTTCAAGACAAGAATTGCTAAATAACTTGACCAGGATATTGTAAATAATGATGAAACTTAAAATCCAGAAATATGAATCCAGTGCTAGGAAAAAATAGAGTTCAATAATTATTGGTAACCCTTTTTAATTTATTTTTAAAAACTAATTAAAATTATACTTTTCCTACATAAATAGTTTCAAAGTTAGGTGAATTAACAATGTGGAGTAAATTGACTAAAGCTCAGGAAAAAATAGAACACTGAGAGAACTTGTAATATTAAAGTTGAGTATAATCATAATTTCAATTCTACTTAATTTCCATTTAAAATATAATTTTTAAAAAGCATTTATTCACTAAGTATATGCTGAATGTCTCTCTTGTGTTATACACTATGTTAAGGAATGGATATATAATTATGAGTAACTGTTTTGCCCTTGAGGTGTTCATAATTTAGGACATTTATATTTCAGATTTTGCTTAATGGGAAATGTGTTGCTATGAAGATCAGCACGAGACAAATATGAACAGATTTAAGATCATGGTGTGATTCTGAAGTAAGACATTATTTCCATAAACTAGACAGGAACATTTATCTCATTACTTTATAATCACACTGGGTGTCTAATGATTTATTTTAATTTGTTTCTGCTAATAGGCCCTCTCACAAACCCTTCTCTATTTTCACCTGGCTTTTATTTCTCATTTTCTCATCACTCAAGCTCTTCCCTTCACTCAGGGAAAGCTCTTCCCTTTCACTTTATGAAACATTTTCACTTGCTTCCCAAGCTAAATGCCATTGTCTCTTTCAAACAAGAGTGCAATCTTTTGAAAAAATTAATCAGCTCCAAGAATTTCCTACAAATATGCATAAGGTTTACTACTATAAATATCAGATCAGCCAGGAATGGTTTCATGTACATGGACAGAAAAAGAAGAAGAAAAGGGTATCTATCATAAACATATCTTAATTAAGAAGTATTTTAACTTGATTGAAAAAGTACTCTTCTTTTTGTTAACCTGCTGGCAGTTGATATATTGAGTGATTTTATAATGTACTTTATTATTATTAAAATGAATTCTAATCACAGTGGCTAATCTTTTTATTTTAACTGCAAAATACAGAAATTGAAGGAAGAGAACAAAGGAATGGATCCATTATTCTATACTATAAGAACAATGCCTTCCTAGAAGAGATTTCTTTGCTGGGGAGTGTCTCATTATGTTTGCATATACTCATCTATGAACACATCCAAAAGAAGTGCTCAAGTGTTTCATTTACTTTGACTTAACAAGGTAAATCCACTGGTCTTTGGGTCACTTGTATCTAAAGCCTATCTCCAGTTTGGCCATTCCCTCTAAAAATATATATAATGTATCAGTTAGAAGTTAGAAATCACAGTTGTTGAATGCAAATCCATTTACAAGACTTAGAAAGCACTTAGCATATATTTCTATGAAATTTGAGGGTTTTTCCATCCATTATAGACAATTTTTTGTTATTATCACACAAATGTCTAATCCCACACATAAAATATACTTTTAAACTTTGAGAATATATTCCATTTTATTTTTTCCATATACCAAAGAACCTTTTATAATTAAATAAAGTTCTAAATTACAGATCTATACAAAGTAAATATTATCTTATTTCCTCAGATATTTAAACCCTTCTTGTGCATTTGTTATATGGTCTCTTTCTCTAATCTAAGGCACAAAACACGTACACACATAAAGACACAAAATCATAGACGTATGCTACAAAATCAGTCTTAATTTTCTTCTGGCTTTACATTTACTCAGCTAGGCATTACCCATCTATAAAGCAGAGGACCTTCACTTTATTTCCATGACTGCTGTATCTCAGTGGAATTGATGTATCTGCAGACCATTTAACTACACTGATGCCTGTCTCCACTGGTTAAAACAAACAAACAAAAACTGAGCTACCGCAAGAATGGAGTTACTACCTTTAATAAAGAATATAATACCTTTGATGAACTATTATAAGGAAATCTGCTTTATTCTCAATATCACAAAGAGGTCTGCTATACCATGTGGGTCCCCTCCCTGCCCAGGGATTCGAACTCACGCTGCTGTGCTGCTGATGCTTCACAGTGCAGCGCTCAACCTGCTATGCCACCAGGGAGGCCATCCATGGATCATTTCTCTAGAAGAGTTGTTGCCAGTAATTTTGCTTCATATTAATCTGTCATTGTTTAGGTCTTTGATAGAGCCAACATTTTCAGAGCTATACCATTTTTAAAACTTTTCATAAAATATTTTTATGGAAATATATAAGGTAATTTCACATTCTAATTACAACTAAAATTTTATATATTAGAAACTAAGAGATTTAAAAAATACAAGAAGGAAACTGGAAAAATAAAATTTATTTGCAAATGAAAATATTTTATTTCATTAGTAACCAAAAGGTAAAACTGCTTCTAATTTAAATGTCAATAGCAATAAAAATGGTTGTTTTTATTTTCTATTTAACAGGGACTCTTAATTCTCCTTTTTTCCTCCTCATTTTCTTATATTAATCTTCTCCATCATGTAAACTTACTTTCACTGGACTTTATGTCTCTTACCCTTTTAAGATAAATGGTAGCTTTAGTAAGTTACCTGATTCCCTTGCAGGAATTTTATATTTCATATTAAAATCTTGCTAATGTGGTTATATGGTGAGTTATAAAAATAGGTTGCCTACTATTAAACTATTCTTGTCATTCCTTGAATAAATAGTAATTACTCAAAAAAAAAACAACAAAAAATGAAAGTATATCATTTTCTCCAAAAAATAAAATAAAATAAAGTTCTGCTAAAGGAGAAGTAGGAGCTTGAAGTTCCTTTTATAATGAAAATTGGAGAAGAAATGACCGACCAGTGTTTACTAAGAACTATCTAGCTGTGTGAGAGAATAGGAAAACTAAAATTCAAGAGTTGACATGTGGAATCTAGTTGGAAACACTGAAGTTACATTATCTGCTGTGAACCTATGAACTTGAGTAGACAAAGAGGTATAATTTCAAGTTATGTTGTTTTCTTGAAAATAATAGGGAAGTGGAAGTTCTCTATTGAGAACTGAATGAAATGAATAGAAGCTGTCATTCTATGAAAATATATTTTTATAAATCTATTGCATATACTGATAAACTGAAATTTTCTTGGAATGAAGGGAGATCACTCTTTCAAATATGTCAAGATTTGGTCATGTACCATAATAATATTACCAAAGATAAATTCATTCCATCTCTTCTCTCTGTTTTCTACAGTATTACTACAGTCCAAAACTGGCTTTAGCTTGAATCTCTAACTCTCCTGGTTAAAAAATGAGGAGTCAAGGACAGACTGGGGACACCTGGTGGGGAGGGGAGGGGGAGGGTTGAGGGAAGATGGGAACACGAGGGACTGAGGTGATGGTGCACTGNTGAGATGGTGATGGGGAATACATGGGGATTACAATTAATGGCAAGTATATGTAAATTTTAAAATATTTTAATAAAAAAAAAGAAAAAAAAGAAAAAAAAAGAAAAAAAAAGATGGAATCTGGCTGCTAGCAGAAGAGACATGCTTACTTAATTACACTCAGAGAGAAGAAAAATTGTTCCTTGGTTACTGTATATTTCTTGGGAAAACTATCCATCTTCTTTCCAAGAAGTCCACAGAAATATTTCCCCAATTTGCATTTGCTCCCAACTGTACTTGTACTATGATTCCAAGGGGGTGGGGGTTGAGCTAGTGATCAGCTCCCACAAAAGTGCCATGCTTTATGGAACATTACAATCGGGGAACAATTAACAAGATGAAAGAGGAAGGGATCATGAATGATTCAATTTGGCAAATATATCCTAGTGGGAGCATATTTGCTTTTGCAATAGCTGGAAGCTCAGTTGGAACAGGAAAAGTTCTGTTACAGAAGTTTTTCAGAGCAAACTGTCTACCTTATTGAGAGAGACTGGTGACTTACCTACTTATGGTCAAGAAGTCTATTGTCTTTGAAGTTCACTTTTAGTTCATTTTAAGTTCATTTTTTTCTCCTTAATTATTCACTTCACTTCTTTCCACTCAACCCTACTCTCAGCATATACACAACTTTAAATAATAAGAACAAAAATAAAATGTATAAGAACAAGAAAGTTTTCTCAGGATCCACCCCATTCCTTGGATGCTCTTTATTCTTCTCTTCTTCCTTTTCCCTTTCTCTAGTTTCTAATCATGTCTTTATCCTTTTATATCTTATACCAGTTTGCAATATTAAAATATATATATATTAAGATTCGTTCAAAGCAGCATCTAAATATGTTAGAATAGAGAAAACTAACAGATAAATATGTTTAGTATAATATATATTTAATAAGAAAAGTGCTTTGAATTATATAAAATGCATTCTAAATAATATCCATTTGCCAAAAATATGAACATTATTGTTTGTTCTATGAGAGACATTATTATTTATAAAACATGAAAACTTTGTTTTATACTATAATACAGTTATACATGCATGCATAAACTTTCAAATGGAATTTGAGAAATATATAAATGATTGCCTGTTAAACTGTAGCAAAATGCCTTTGAGTTTATTTTGTTATTTATTTTATTGTACGCTGCATGTTTCATTATTTTTCTTACAGCAATTTGGCAAACAATGCTGAATAGAAACCTTCACAGGGACCTTAATTGATTTTGTTTTCACTGGTTCTGTGTCCAAACCCTTTCCTCAATGTTCTAGAGGACATCTTTCAATTTTCTGGTATCCAACATCTCAAGCTCTTTCTATCTCAGGAGATTCCCTGGTTATAAAGTTAAAAGAACTAGATCCTCCTTTTTCTTGGCAACAAAGGAATAAGTTGAGCACATGAACTAGACTCTGCCAATTATATAATTCTATTCCTCTGCTGTCAGGGGATTGTCAAAGCTTATTGCTATTTCTGTATCAACTGGACCTTCTTTGAACTGCAGCTTCTGCATCTGTGAAATGTGAAAAATAAGAATCGCTAACTCATAAAATTGTTATAGGATTAAATGAGTAAAACATTTGAAACACGATCTGAAACAAAATATATTTTAATTATTCCCATAAGATTCCAAAGGTTGGAATAGCAGCACTGTGATATGATACAATGACTTTTGAAAACTGCTCATCAGCTTCATATAAAGTTAACCATACACCTTAAACATGACATAACAATTCTACTTTTGTATATTTACCCAAGATAAATTAAAACACATGTCCATGCAGAGGCCTGTACAAGAATGTTGGTAGCATTATTCATATTATTTTCAAGGTAGAGCAGATGCCAAATTCCATCAACTGATGAATGTACAAGCAAACTGTAATATATTTATATAATAAAATACTACTCAGCGTTATAAGGAAAATACCGTTATGCACAGCACTATAAATGACACTCAATACATTATGCTAATGAAAATAACCAGACACAGAACACTAGGTACACTTACATATCATTCTAGAACAGGTTAATCAAAAAATGAAAGAGATAGATCAGTTGTCTGGATGTAGGATTGGGACTTGACTATGAAGGAAATGCCATAGGCTATGAAAATTCTCTGAGTATTAAATGGATGGTGATTACAAAACTGTACACATTTATCAAAACATTTAATTGTATATAATGTTACTTATATCATATGTATAAATTAGACTGTAACAGAGTTGATTTTTTAAAAAAATCTCAGCACTAGCCCTGGAGTCTTGAAAACCCTGGCAAGAGCATTCTGACCTTTAGAGTCACTCATGTTAGTGTTACTGTGGTTTGACTTGAGTGAGTTTGCTAATCCTTTGCTTTTTATGAAGTTTTAGAGCCTAAACTTCATGTTCTACTTTGGTTCTGTATGTGTTTTGGTGTCCTTCCACTTTTTTATTTCTGCTTAATTCAGTAATTATTAAATCAAATCTTAATATATTGACATGTTTTAATATTATAGATATAAGAGCAGATATATCTATAAATATACCTCTTTCTATAAATGCCTCTTGAAAACAAGAGGTATAAAATTATGAAATGCCTTATTAGTGTCAAAATAATGACAGATTTAAAAAAACTTTTATGCTGATAGAAATTGTTAGATGAATTTCAAAAAAGTAAGTATACCCTTTAAAAGCATATGATATATATTATAATAAACATCTGTGCTAAAATTTTATTAAGATAAAAATTTATATTATATATGCTATGTATTACATGTGTATACCCAAAAAACGGTAGAGTAACATTTCCAGTCTTGTTTTGTCCACAAACATTGCAGGAAGTCACAACTAAGACTTTGAAAATAATGATTTAAACGTAAACTATTTTCAGGGATATTACTGGGTATCTCAATTTCAAATTAGACTGACATCTACTTTAAAAAATAATTTTAAAAATATTGTTAATATTTTTTATTTCTTTGCAGACAAATGTCTGATATATTAAATATCTTTAAAATGTTCGTTGTTTTTAAATGTCCATTAAAAATATAGTTTGTATAACCTTTTCATAAAAATATAGTGAAATCTTCAGAACATATCACAAGAACATACCATTTCTGTGTTCCATTTGATTGTATATGTTACAAAACAAAGATATTCTTTCAACTTAATGAGTCCTATAATGTATAAAATCATATTGGTTATATTTTTCATTAGTTGTCTAGATAAACTTTATAATAAGATCAAACAAATTACATGTTTAAAATGAAAGATTTGTACTGTCTTTGATTGCTATGTACTAATAGCCATAATATGGCTCTGAATGACTTGACAATCTGTCAAAAAGAAAGAGATGATAGTTATTAGAACATTCTTCTTCCTTTAAAACTTATAATAATTTTAATTCCATGAAAGTAAATCATTCAGTCCCAGAAAATACTATGCATATACAATTTCATTTAACTGCCCATAGTGTGTAGTTTAGTCTAATTAGTGTGGTAAGTAGTATACAACAGTAACTGGATTCACAAGAATAGTTTTAAGTGATTATAGAGATTTCAAAGCATCATAAAAGTGAATAATAGAAGGCATTTTGAAATTGGGACAACTGTGTGGGGAGCAGAAGAAAATGGGAAATAGATACCGTAAGTGTATCAGGTTTTACATATTAAGTGACAGGTATAATAGACATTTTTGTTGAATTGAACATCTGTCTTTTGAACCAAAGGTCTTTAATAACACATGGTATCCTATATTAATAGTATTAATAACTAAAATGCATAGCTTTTAAAATACGGAGTAGGAAGAGTGAAACAATGAATGGTCTATTCAACTCATCTTTTTAAGCTAATTTTAGAGAGTTCATAATTCTTGAAAGATATCATTCTTTTTAAAATTGGTCTTAATAAATAATTTTAGTAGTGTGAAATGAAATTGAATTTATTCACAAAAATTAATCATCTTTATCATATATTCTCACTGTTGACCATGTGAATATAATTTCAGCTTCTCTAATCAGACCAGTCTTTAGACTTCCATGGCCATTATCTTTAAATCTAATTTTTTAAATTGTTACTATTATATTTATTTTTTTAAATTTATTTTACTTTTTATCCATATGCCTGGTTTAGTAATTGATTATAAAACTGCCATTTTTGTTCTTTCAATACAGTATTTGGTGAGCAATAACGAGAACATGTATAAGAAGGAGTTAAAAAATTCTGTTGAAGTATGTTTGATTGTAGACTTAAAAATAATGGTATAAAATCATTATTAAAGGCCTTATTGGAGTCAGAATAATGACAGATATTAGAAACTTCCACAGTGATGGAAATTGCTATATTAATGTAGAAAAGATTAAGTATACCCTGCAAATGTTTATAATTCTTTGGGACAGTCACTGATTTTTCATCTGTCATTGTCAACATTTCCACTTTGGTGTGGATTTCTCCTGATCAGGGAATGCTTAAAATTTCACTGCCCTGAAAGCTCATGTGATATCTTCTCTAAGTAAAAACTTAGGGAAATATTTCTAAACATTTTATAAGAAGAAAGAGTAAGTAAAATGTAGTTTAAATGATCTCAGTCTAACCTGCTCCTAAAATAAATAGCCAGAGTGAGGCAGATGGGAACTTCAAAGATTCTGGAGTATGTGTAATATATCTGGGGTAGTGTATCATATTTTTGTGTTGATAACTGTCATTTTGTATTAAGGAACAAGTACACTGAGTCTCTTAGCGGGTTTAGATCAGACTAAACAGGAGAAATCAGCCTACTTATACTGTGAGTAGGTACAAAAGACCTATGGGTCCCAACTTTTCCATCATATCTGAACATGTCAATATGTTCAGAGTCGTAGATCTGTCTATAAGGTCAGTCTGTCTGGGTTGTCATTATGTCTCATGCAACTAGGGTGTTCGTCACACCTTAGCTTTTCTCCCACATTATCTTCTTGTTGGAATGCATTGAAATGAAGAAAACTGTCTAGGTGAAGTCAGAGTGAAGCATTTCTTGGTTCCCACTGTCTTAGAAATGCTTTTAGACTTGTGGACACTTAAAAGAAGCCTTAATTTTGTAGAAAGAGTGACCTATCCTTGTCCCACATAGACTCCACCAAAGCTCTGTCAATCCTATCTACAATGCTCCATTTAACCAGGAAGATAGTAGGAGGTTCTGCAGAAGATAGCACCATAGTCCAGGTTGCAAGGACATGGGACATTGTGTGGTACCAGGATTGTGAAAGAGAAGCATCACAAACAATAAGGAAAATTGATCCTGGGGAAAACAAAACTAGTAATGTAAGAATTAGGGAAATAAATTTAAGCAATTCTAATTTCTTAAGGAATTTGAGAACATATGTAAGCATAAAATAAGAAGATGCTATGAGAAAGGTAGCTGTCACAGAATAAGAAACACTTCTTGGAAATTAAAACTGAAATTGCCAGAGTTTTATCCCTGAGCTAACAATTATGTTAGTCACCTGAGGAACAAAATATAGGAAATTTCTCAAAAAAAAATAAGAAAAAGACAAAGAAATAATATAATGAAAAAAGCAAGATAAATAAAGGTTAGGTCTAGAGGGCCCAATAAATAACTAATAAAAGGTTTTTGTCTTGAAAGAGATGTCTTTGACAAAATGTCCCATTCCCAATAGTTAAAAATAATATCCTAGGATTGAGTCTTTCTCAGTTAATTTGAATTTTAAGCATATACTTGAAGAAATTACTAAACTAAAGATAAAAAGTAAAAATCCATGTATTTATTTTCAAGTGTTAAAAATGACTTTTTAGAAAACATTACATTTATAGATCTGAACACAAATGTTATCAGCTTTGCCTGTATACTGATAAAGCTGACAGAAGATGAGAGAAAGAACTAGAAAATAGACATGCAGGAACAAGAGGTACCTTAACAAATTGGGTCATGAAGATTTGCTTAAAATTGCTGGGAAACAACTAAATATTTTAGTGAATTATTTAGAAGCATGAGGATATCAATAGAAGAACTAAGGTAATCACTGTCCTTAATATAAGATGGAGGTGAGTCTAGGTTAAATAAGTTAAATCCCTCCTCTTATACTGAAGGGTATAATATCTCCTTGAGGTATAGTTTGCTAACCTCTGTTCTGCCTAGCCAACTTCTATTTAGCTGGAAACCCAAGTTAGATTTCTTAACCATCAGTGATAAAGAATAAATTTCTTTTCCAATTTGTTGTACAATCAATATTTTATTAAATAAAATAAAAACTACTATAAAATGAAATTAAAAAATCAATTGCATAAAGCACAACCCTTATTTTTTAATTATTAGAATCAATAAACATAAATGTATCCGATCAAATTTCTATAAAATTTTCTAAATATTTCTGTATTTACTCTAGTAATGGTACTAAAAGTTTTGTGGACTGGTACTAAAGAGTTCATTCAAGGCCTCCCTGGTGGCTCAAGGGGCTGAGCACCACACTGCTGGCCAGGGAGGGATCAGGGAGGGGACCCACATGGCACAGCAGGCCTCTCCTGCCTTGCCCACTGCTCCCCTCAGCAGTGTGTTTCAGTCATTCTGCCTGTTCTGCTCCCCACTCTGTCTCTGGTGAATCCTTTCACCTCCCTGGACTCTGGCCTGTACCCCAGCTCTTGTATGCATAAATAAATCAATCTTTAAAAAATAAAGAGTTCATTCACCAATAATATTCTCAACTTAAAAATATGTTACAGATGTATTGTAATGTAATTACTAACAGATAAGTCATGGACAAAATTTGGAATATGTTTTTCTATGTTGTTAGTGTTTTCTGACTCCTCCAATTGGAACACAGTTGTTTATTTCCTTTGCAAGACTAATTGACAAGAATTTTAAAGTGTTTCTAAGGACAGTGGAAGATGAAGAGGAAAGAGGGTAAGACAGCTGAGGCCTTTATCCACCATTTTTCTTGGTGAATGGTTTATTTGGGGTACAAAGAACTAGATAGAACTCATTAACTCTTTTCACTGAGACAAACCACAATTTCCTGAATCCATTACCCAGTATTTTATAGTAGTTGTCATGTAGTATTTGGTTCTTGTAAAATACATTTATTATTGATGATATATATTAGTGACATATATAATTAATTATACTCTATTTTGTTTTTATGACAATGTTCCATTTTATATTAACCAACAAAGTCCAAAAGAATAGGAATATTATGCTTCATACTCTATCCAAATGTCTCATGCATAAGTTACCACTAATGCTTCAGGTACTAACAAAATATTTATTTAATTCACATTTTCTGGTCTATATCAATAAGATGAAAAGCTGGATGTGCTGGTGAGATTACAGAGGAAAACGGACACCTGTACACTGTCGAGGGAATGAAGACAGGACAAGCCCCCTCTGGAAAACAATTTGGAAGTGTCTAAAAATATTTTTAAAAGGTATATATCATATGATCCAGCAATCCTTCTCTAGGTATCTACCCAAAGAACACAAAAATCACTAAATCAAATGGATATATGTATTGGGTTCACCACAGCACTATTTACAATATCTGAGTTATGGAAACAACCTAAGTGTCCAGAGAAGATGAGTAGATGAGAAAAGATGTGCTATATATACACAATGAAATGCTATTCAAAAATGATGAACTCTTACCATTCGCAATAGCATGGATGGAACTGGAAAGGATTATACTAAGTGAAACAAGTCAGAAGGAGAAAGACAAGTGCCAGATGAATTTAGTCATATGTGTAATGTAAAAAACTAAGCAAAGGAACAGACAAAGCAAACAAAAACAAACCATTAGATTCTGACTGCAGAAATGAGGCTACCAGGAAGGGTGGGTAGAGGGATGTGAGCAAAGGAAGAAGGGGTTCAATGGACTATAGTGGAAGATGATTGGTGCTTTGTACTGGGTGTGGTGTGATATATACATTTATAGAGGTGTGAACATATGCCACTACGACATAACATTGCCTCAGTAAATGTAAAATAAAAGCAACAAGTTAGCAATACAATTTTAAAATGAAAAATAAAAGAACATCTATCACTTTGCAAGTAACATTTTACACAAAAGGTGTTGAAAATATTTTTTCCACAAAACACAACTGAGACATTATTTCACATTATTTATTTATGAAAATAAATAAACTCACATTCTCCAGCCACGCTCATCGGGCTATGTTAGTTTAGAATAAGATAGTTAAACTTTTCCTTTTGATGTGGTCCTATTCCCAAATTAATTTCTCTGAAGAAGCATCTATTACATTTTTAAACATCTTTTCCATCATTTTCTTCCTTTGTAAGAAAGAAAAATACTTTAAAGATATAGCCAGCCCTTCACTAACTTGAGAAAAAGCAAAAAAAAAAAAAAAAAAAACCTTCCTTTCTCTCTGTCAGACTGCAGGAAGACTACATTCTTGAGTTGGAAATCAAAGATTTACAACACGTTGAAGACTACAATTTTAATGAGATGTACATTCCTTTGCTGATGTAAGCCTCGCCTCAGGGGGTCTGGGAGCAAAAAGAGAAGGCTTCAGTCTGCATCTCTTGCAAGCCCTCACCTGATAAGTTCTTTTGGAGAGCTTTTATTTTAAGAATTCTTTATCTTCTTTTATTGTTTTCATTATTAAGCACACAGCGTATTTGTTTTGTCCCCTGAGTAGAAGATGAAATAACAAAGGCCTGTTCAAAGCAACTGTTTACCTATCTGGAATATTTTCTCCAAATTACTTGTAAACTTCTATTTTTTAAAATAAATTATAAGTTAATTATAAAACAGTATCCTGCCTCATAATTTCTAAGATCCTAATTTCTCTCATCCATATTTCTGCTAATGACCTGACATGAAAAGAAATAGACTTCATATGCTGCTATTTACTCCAGCTGCATCAGAGACAGTCTGTGTAAAAGTCATCTTCTTTGAATACAGAATTGGAGCTCAATTACAGTTGTGTGTTTTAATGTCTCTGTTTGGAAAAAGAAAGATTCTTTTAAGATCAAAGAAAAGTACAAACACAAGGTAAACACTCATCGTGTGAAAACATAGTTTAGAAATGTAAATTTGGATCTTAAAAGATCAATGAGGGTGTTTGTTTACTTGATTCTGCCATAAAAGAGTTATTTATGGTGTTATGTGTATAAACAAGTGTATTTTTCATGTGTGATATTAAATACAATAATATCAGCCCTAGTGAGGGAGCATCAGGTTGAGTCAAAAATATGGCGTCTTGCTCTGGTTAACGGACTCATAATGTTGTTTTCAATCTTCCTCTGGGGAGAAATGTATCTGATGTCAGCAAAGTTAATGTTTCCACAACTAGTGTAATTTCAGACTATGTAACTTAACATCGAACAAGTTTGAGATTTTAAAACATTTTTCTTATAGAATATCAGGATTCACAAATATATTTCTAAACTTACTTTATAATACCTTCAGTCCTTATCAGCACCCACACTAAGTTATCCCAGGAACCAGTATTATAAATAAACAGATAAGAATAATTTCATATTCTTTACACAAAAAGATGCTATGCTGTTTATGCTTTGTAGGATTTTCAAAAATAGAAAATTCTGGCTCCCCAGCCTTCATTTTAAGCATCGTCAAAATGTGTGCCATTTTTACATTCAGAGAGCTGGTGGCCGGCCAGCCAGCTGAGGCTGCTGATGGAGGGGTTCAGCAATGAATCCAATCAGGCCAGTTAAGATCAGGGACCTATTGGTTTAAATGAGTTCTACACTCAATAATGAATATTCAGCAATCAGAATTTCCAGCAGTGACTACTGGCTCTGAAAACTGGTAAACATGGTACAATAGTGATATTGCAGTACCATCAACTAAAATGTTTCTTTTTTAAAATCTTTAAAAATAATAATAATAACAAATGTAGACTTAGTGTTTCCTACATGTCAATCACTGTTCTAAATATGTTCACATGTTGACATATATTAATGCATTTGATTTTGAAACCATTTTTAGTTTATTACCATAGGATGGATAATACAAGCAGAGATATTAGTAACTTCCTCAAGATCACATAACTAGGGGGCCTCCCTGGTGGCACAAGGGGTTGAGCACCATACTCTGGGGCCATTGCAGCATGAGTTCAATGTCCAGCCAGGTAGGGGAACCACATGGCACACTCCCCTCAGCAGTGTATTTCAGTCAATCTGCCTGTTCTGCTCCCCACTCTGTCTCTGGTGAATCCTCTCACTTCCTGTGACTCTGGCCTGTTGTATCCAGCTTTTGTATGCATAAATAAATAAATAAATAAAACTCTTAAAAAATCACATAGCTAGGAACTTGTAGCTAGGAATTTAGTCCAGAGCCAAGACTGGTAACCACTAGGAGTTATGGTAAAATGTCATGAAAAAAATAAGTCTTTATCTAAGACTATGGAAATTAAACTTTACATCATCAATACCAGCAATTAAAAACTGGGTAAATTTGGGTCCACATATTCTGCTATTTAGGAGCTCCATTAAGTGAACTTCTTGAACATTTTTCATACTAGTCACCCTCCTAATCTGTACAATGATGTAATAGCTATCTTCCAGTGGTATTGGGATGTTGTTAATCATATATATATAAAGCACTACTAATCACATATATAAAGCACCAACACACCTTCCTAGAACATAGCAGGTATTGAACATATTGCAAGAATGAGCAAGAGAGTAAGTTCATGATATCATACATTAAATTAAATATTCACCAAGTGATTAAACACATACAAATCTGTCCATAAACAAATGGAATAAATCCCAATGTAGCAAATATTTCAACAAAGCATTTCAAACAATGTGTTAGGCCACTAGGAAGAGCCTCTCAGACAGAGTTCTGCTGTTGTAGAACACATGTAGCTAAGTGAGCAGTGACTGAGTCACAAAGGGAGGACAGGCTGGCTCCAGACTTCACACCCCAATTTTGAGAACAGAGAGTCCAAGAGACACTCTCGATGTGCTTGGTGCTGACATGTATGCTGAGTTTTAGTGATTATTTGCCTACATTAAACAGTATGGCTGAAAATATCTATATGTAAAAAGCAGATGTGTGTAGCAACTCAAAATGATGTTTATATGGAGTGCAAATAATCTGTGCAAGATGGAGACTTTGATGCTAGACTCTTAAAAGTTCCAAATTAGCTCATTTTACCATAAGACAATAGTTTCCAATCTGCCAGTCTGTAAGCTAACTTAAATGTATTGCTAAGGTCAGGGTGTATGTGCGTGTATGCGTGTGTGTGTGTGTTACATAATACACAAGTTTTTATTTCCCTGGGATAAATGCCCAAGAATGTTATTGCTGGATCATATGGTAACTGTATATTTTAAAGATTCAATTTTTTGAATAGACTATTTCTTTGGAGCTGTTTTAGGTTCTTAGTGATACAGAGTTCCTATACACCCTCTGCCTTCACAAACATAGCCTCCCTCACCATCAATATATAACTGATGAACCATGAACCTAAATGTTCTCTCTGCTCCATCTAGTCATTCCTCCTACTCCCTAACTGCTGACAGTCACTGACCTTTTTATTGTCTCTATAGTTATGCCTTTTCCAGAAAATCATCTACATGGATTCATACGGCTTGCACTCTTTTCAGAGCAGCTTCTTTCATTTACTAATATACCTTTAAGTCTCACAGCTTTACAGTTCATTTCTTTTTACTGCAGAATAATATTCCATTTTTTGGATGCACTACAGTTTATTTATCCATTCATCTATTGAGAGACTTCTTACTTGCTTCTAACTTTTAGTAATTATGAAAAAAGTTACTAATAACACCCACATGCAGGTTTTTGTGTACAGATATACATTTCTGGTTTTTTGGGGTAAATACTAAGAAGTGAGCTTGCTAGATCATGTGGTAAGAGTCTGTCTAATTTTGAAGCTATCTCCAAAAGTGGTAGCACCATTTTGAATTCTCACCAGCAATGAATGAGAGTTCCTGTTGCCTGCAGCCTCACCAGTGTATAGTGTTGTTAATGTTCCATATTTTAGCCACTGTGTGTAGCTGTATCTCATTGTTTTATCATAGTAGCTTTTTACAGCTCTGTGTTTTCTTAATAAATAGAAAAACTATACAATAATCACGTAGAAAAAAGTATGATGCAAAAGAGGGATCCTCATATAACACAAAGCCTGGAAACTGCTGAGTAAGAGAATTCTGATGAGAAAATATAAATTTTGAAATATGTGTGTAAAATATCTCCTAGTATCTTCTAGCTATACCCACTTCTTTTGCCTGAAATTCAAGTGCAACCCTACCAGGTCAGGCTGTGTCTCCCCTGTCCAATCTCAGCCAGTTTCCAGTCAGCAATAATGGAAATCAGGGCCATCTTTCCTGAGAGAAATATTCTAAAACTGCTCTCCAGGACACTACTATACTGCAAGATATTATCGAGGGTTCTGTGGAAAGAAAAAAATTTCATACATTTGGCCCAAATAGGTTACTGTAGTTCTTACTCTCCCCATCATTAGAAATGCATAAAATACAATAGCCCATTAAAGAGTCTGAAAGTTTTCAGAAATAAAAAATGAATAAACTAGCATTCGCATCTTTTTATATGGAACTCTGTTAACATCCATAGATGACAAAGTAGAGAAGGAAAAATACTCATCAGACTTTTTTGTAAGCAGCACAGTAGATTTCTGGAAAATACATCTTGATAAAGAAAAAAAGCTACATGCCCACTAATTTGGTCTTAGAGTGTAAAATTTATTTATGTTTTGTTTATGTTACTCTTTTGTTTGGTATATCTATATACCCAGAAATGATGGGGGAGGATTGGGTAAATCCAATAAAAGGGGTCAATTTTTTGGTGGAGACAACTGGAAATTTCATGGTGAGTTTAATGGAGTATCTGAAAATGTTCATTTGTAAAGATGCATACCTCAAACCTATATAATACTGCAATGCAATGTAACATAAATTAAAAAAAAATAAACTGTCACTGATACTGTCTTTTTCTGAGAGTAATGGAACAATTTCTACTTTAAAGATTTTTTTTAAAATGAGAGACAACAGTGGAGAAACAGGTAAAGGAGAGGTTAGAAGACTACACAGCATATGTCCTTCCCTGGGCCCTTTCAAACTTCAGTAAAAAGTGTGCAAAGTCGGGGAAGTGCTGACAACAGTGGATTTCCTACAGAAAATGGTGAAGGACAGTCCCACACACAAGTGACCTCTGAGACAGCCTGCAGAGACCAGACACAAGAGCACCTGTGTGTGAGTCTCAGATTCATAAACTGCCAAATTCACTCACTTCTCTGAGGAGCAGTAAGAAGCAAGCACTTTGCTAATCTGCAGTTAACCCAAGTTCAATTCCAGATATCTTAAATTGCTTCAAAATGTAATATTGTAAGATGTAAACAAAATGACCCAGCTCATTTTTATGACTTAAAATAACTATGCATTCAATTCATCAGCGTCTTCATTTAAACCTGACCAGACCTTATGGAACCTTAGATCTCCTTTTCTTCAGACAAGAGACTGAAATGATTTTCTATTAGTTAAAATTCAAGAGTTATTTCTTATCTCAATGCCCACTCTCTTCAATATCACTTTATGAAAAGCTATTTCAAGAGACATCTTAAATAAGCAGAATATTTTTTTAAATTGGCTTTCTTTTTATTTTGATTTTTTTATTAATATAAATTTTTTAAAAATTTACATATACTTGCCATCAATTGTAATCCCATGTATTCCCCATCACCATCTCACCAGTGCACCATCACCTCAGTCCCCCGTGCTCCCGTCTGCCCTCAACCCTCCCTCTCCCCTCCCCACCAAGTGTCCCCAGTCTGTCCTTGTCTCCTCAGTAAAATTGACTTTCTGATATTAACTAAGATCTGTCTGTTTATCATAGATGATCCTCACAAAGTCAGCTGATTTCTGCACAATATATAACTTAATGATGTGTTATTAAATAAAACTGGTAAACAAGCAACTGAAACATCTGATCCACAAGAGAGTTGCCACAGTAGCAGTAGTTTCTTAACACTCTGACTCCTAAAATCACCCATATCTAATATACTCAAATACCCAAGACAGGACCATCAAATCTTTTTTTTTTAAAGATGTGTTTATTTATGCATACAAGAACTGGGGTGTAGGCCAGAGGTGCGGGGGCAGTGAGAGTATTCACCAGAGACAGAGTGGGGAACAGAACAGGCAGATCGGCTGAAATATGCTGCTGATAGGAGCAGTGGGCGTGGATGGAGAGGTCTGGTGCACCGTGTGGGTCACCCCCTTGGCAGGGTGCAGGGATCGAACTCGTGCTGCAATGGCTGTGGCTTGCTTCATAGTGTATTGCTTAACCCACTGCGCCACCAGAGAGGCCCTGGACCATCGAATCATAATGTTAACAGCTTCTTGTTCATTATGTGGCCTGAGGATCACTGACCTACATCTTCATTAATTGCTACTGGGGCATGGAAATTAGAGTACAGTGAGAAAGCAAGAGAATAAAGAACTGGTTTGGATTATGAGAGTTTGGAGCTGAAGAAGACCTTAAAGTATCTACTTCAACATTAAGTCTCTATAGCAAAGAAAATATGTCTTTCACAATGTCATGGTTGAACATTCTTTCCCTTCCAAAACGTCAGTTAGATTAGGAATGGAAGAAATGAAGACAATATGAAAGTAGAAAGTAAAAGGAAAGAAACACATCTTTGAAGAAAATGAACTAACAAATTCCAGAGAAAGTTCTAATCTTTCAACTTGTACTCAAATTGAACCTCTGATTGTTTTTTGAGACTTTTTTCCCAGCCCTTAATTAGCAAGCAATTTTTGTTTTAAATACTGCTATTACTTTAGAAAACATAGCCTAAATATGTATGGTAATGTAAATCATGAACATGTACTCTCTTTGACCAGCAAATTACAGAATAAGTAATCATTTTCTAATTTTAAGGCCCCCATTTTCTCAGTCATTTAGAATTCAGACTTCAAGCCAATCTATGAATGCCAGGTTTCTGTTCATTACAAACAATTCATCTTAATTAGCCTGAAAAATTGTTCTAACAAGAAATAAACGATTGAGCCAGAAAGCTAGTTTTGTGAAATGTTTAAATGTTCATTTAAAATCCTTTTCAAAACAAATGGCAGATGAGAACGTGGAAGGTTAGAAAGAGAACTTTTGTTGCTGGATTGATTTCAAATCTTGCTCTGGTTTCATGCAGGTGTAGCAGTGTTTACTTAAAAATTTATTGTAACAGATCACATCATTAAAATCATGATGGTAATCAATGTTCATTAAGGTTACAACAAAAACTCCATGATTAAAAGCCATTTGTTTCATCACAATAGGATCATTTATTTATTACTGAGTAAATTGTTATAAATTACTTATTTTGGGGGCGGTAAGAGCAAATAATATATGAATTTAGAGATTGAGTCCAAAAACTCCTCTACTAGGTGAAATTCTAGCAATTCAAAGAGAGGATTAACTGTATGAGGCATAGGTGAAAAAGGAAAGCTTTGTGTCCTACACTGATCTGAAGCTACCAGTTCTGGACCATATTCCAGTGAGATCTACTTCGGTCTCCATTTTCCTAGACTAGTCTGAACAAGTCAAAGTGTCTTTGGACAACTTCTAAACTGCCCCAAACAGCATGGTAATGGAAACCATGTTATTCTCTTCTTTAATTCCTGCAATCACTCTTTGCTACATCACCATACTAAATAGTAGAAAGATGTCTGGAGATGCCATCGTGGCTTTGCCTCTCTGTTTTTGTTTTTAAACTAAAATAAAAGTCTTAAATCTGTTCTAAAGGAGAGAGTAGAAGAGTCACATGGAGATTGAAAGTGTGTACATTTCCAAAGAAAAGAGTTTTCCCCCTGAATCGATCCTCCCTTTTTAACTATCTCATTCAAATAAACAGTGTCACACTTCGCAGCCACCAGCTGGATCCTCCTACTCCCCATTCAAAGTCAGTATAAACAAATATTTTCTGAGACAAATTCAACTGCTCTAGTGTAAAACTGTTTTGGGCTCATCTCCAGGCCAAACACGTTGGCTCGGGAAAATCTCTGCTGTCAGACAGACAAAGGCTGTGACTGTAATTCTCATCCAGATAGTTCTTAGAGGACCGCCTCAGCTGATCAGACATGAGTCAGACAGTTGTAGGGAAAGAGAAAGAAAATACCCCCACCCACCCTTGAAAGTCCCCATGAAAGGTCATGTGCCATCTGACTCTCAGAGACCTTCGAATCTGGTCGGGGCGACAGTGCTACTTTGTCTTCAGGGGTCACTGAGCAGGAGTTATTACTCCTGCATCTTCGTGGACAGACTGAAGGTTTCCAAACTCTCTCCTATTTGTAAGTTGGAAAGCAGTCCAGGATGATCGAATATGGCCAGGTTTTCCTGTCCCCAAGAAACCTAAACCAGCGATGCTGAGTTCGGGCAAGGATGTGATTGCGGTTGAGAACTGAGTGGGAAAGAAAAGTAAAACTAGTGAAGAGGAAACATGCCAAAAGTTCGGCTTTCTCTGGCTTCCAGGCCCACGCATTGACTTCCGGTTGCCAAAACCGGAGAGGAGAGGAAAAGTCAGACATGTGAAAACTCTGGTAATGCAAAACCAACATGTAAGCGAAGTAATTTCCTTTCTTTTGGACACCCTATCTGTAAGTTCTGAAGTGTATTCCCCCATGGCCTTTGCTGTTGTGAGGTTGATAGGTATATTGGTGAAGAGATTAGGCTCTAGTGGGAATTAGCCAGGGCTGACATTACTTGCAATGCTGCACTTACCTCCTTTCTCAACCCTAACACAATTAACTCTCTAAACCACAATTTCACACTTAATAAAATTAAGGCAAGAGCAGTAAACTAGGAAATAACTATAAAATTAAATAATATGATGTATGGAAGACTCATAGGGCCTGATTAATAACCAATAAAGAAATTTGAAGATTTACTTCTCACTAAATGTTCAATGATTAATTTCATTATTTTGATTCTCTTTACATACTATAATCACATAGAGAAACTAGAAAAACAGAAAAGAAAACACTCTAATGATAGGGCCTAATTATGTTAGTATTTTAGTATAGATTTTTCCAGTATTTTCCCCTCTATGAATTAAAAAATATATATCAAAATGTATACAATACTTCATGTCAAGTTTATGTACAACATTAGTAAGAGCATATTCCTATGTGCTACATAATTGTAATAACCAACACTATTAATGGTTTATGTACCACGAAATGGCTCATTTGATATATATTTAATCACTCCCTATTACTATTCAAATAATGTCCAGTGCCTAAAAATGGGGGAAAACATCTGTGATTAATACTTTTCTGAAGTTAGCTTCACTCCCCTCTCAGATTTCCATAATTCTTACATTTATCTTCATAGGTTTTTTAAAAAGATTTATTTACTTATGCATACAAGAACTGGGGTACAGGCCAGAAGCATGGGAGGTGAGAGGATGCACCAGAGACAGTGGGGAATAGAACAGGTGGATCAACAGAACACACTGCTGAGGGGAGCAGCGGGCGAGGCAGGAGAGGTCTGCCGCGCCATGTGGGTCCCCTCCCTGGCCAGCAGCAGGGATCAAACTCGTGCTGCAGTGGCTGCGGTCTGCTTCATAGTGCATTGCTTAACCCACTGCGCCACCAGGGAGGGCCGAATTTTCATAGTTTTAAGGTAAATTTCAAGAATAGGAATTACCTAGTCAATAGGCACAAGCATTTGTGAACCTTTCTGGCTGATGCCAAGTTGTCCTTAGTAAATGCTGAAGCAGTGTGTGAAAATACCAGTACCTCAGTCTTTTAAATACTGAATTCATTCCAACCTTAATTAAAATGTCAATGTCATAACCAATCAACACCAAATATTAATCTGCCTTTTTTATGTCTTCATTCAAGACAATTAGAGAGAAAATTATTAAGTATCTGTTGGTAAGGCTCATTAATAAAAAACAAAAGTACTGTAAAAACAATAAGGATCTAAACTTCAATCTTAACTGGCATGCAAATTGATGACTTTATCTATAGCCTATTTCATTTCCTTTAATACAACAGAAACAGGTAAGGGTGTGCCTATTTTCTCCTCTCAACATAAGCTTGCCATACCCTAAGTTGTGCATCCCTGGACCATCATTAAATGTTTCTATAAGACCAAGCACATGTGACTGCATGCGATAAAAGTCAGTATGCTTGAGAGGGAAACTAGAAATGGAAATTTAAAAGTGCCTTGCTAGATGGATTTAGAGATTTAGCTATCATAAAATATCAATTCAACAGATTCATATTTTCTGGTTGTTGCTTTTACTTGGAATGTTCTCAAGTTGATCTAACTCTGATACCTCTCATCATCTCTGAAAAGTGTTTATTTATATCTTGCCATATATAATTAAACAAATGGATATTGTGGCCCTATTATCACCTAGTCACCAGAGATGTTAAAATAAACAGGATGTCTCTGCCACAAAAGAATCCCTCTACTTACTCTGCAGGGTTAATATGAGCTATACTTGTGTTACCGACAGCCTAAATAGATACCAATCATATGATTTTTTTCTCCTGCCAGGCGGACTCCTCATTTTGTAAAAGGCACAACATTTCTGGTGTAAATGGGTCACCATAGAAATGTGCCTCGTTACTGTTACTCAATTTGACCACACATGATTTTAGAAATGTTCATAAGTGACTCAACCTCTGACTATTAGTAAATTTTGTTATCTCCCTACTCTCTTAGATCACATCCCTTGATCTTATATTAGGCAGACTTGGTAGATACTAAAGATGGAGCAACTGCAATGATGAATAAAGTGAATGCACCCAAGAAATATGTGTGTGTGTGTGCGTACATGTGTGTGATCACATTGGAGTTTATCACATGGAATGGCATTTTATCAGAATGGATAGAATGTATGTACATAAAACAAGCATCAAGTGGATATCTTGATCATCAATATGAAAATAAGAGACTGCTGCAGGCATTTTGAAAAACAATTTGGCACTTCCTCAAAATGCTGATATAAAGATACCATATTATCCAGCAATTCTACTCCTCGGAATCTATTCAAGAGAAATGGATGTATACATACACTCACATAAATATATGCAGATAAACAGATTTGCATGCATATCTTCATAACATTATCCATAATAACTCAAAGCTGAAAACAATATAAATATCCATCAGTTGAGTGGCTATTTAAATGATAATACTGAGTATATATAAACGATAGAGTAATACTAAGTAACAAAAAGGAATGCACCACCAATATCTGTTTTATCATATTCGAATCACAAGACAATAGCCTACCTTCAAACAGCAAGAAGACTACAAACTTATCATCCCATTTTTATGAAATGTCCAGAAATATCAAATTTAAAAATATAGATAGTAGATTAGTGTTTGTGTGTTGTTGAGTGTGGGAAAAGGTATTTACTGAACAGAAAGTAAAGATCTTAGATGGAGCACAAAAGATGTCTTAAAGCTGACTTATGGTGATGTTAGCATAGCTTGCGAAAGTAACCAAAAATCATTGAATTTTGTGCCTGAAATGGGTAAACGTTATGATACATAAAGTACACCATGGTAAAGTCCTTTAAAAAAACAATAACAGAATGAATCACAGCAAAGTATGCTGATTTTCTGGTTGTTTCCTTTATATATTTAGAAAAAACTCCCTACTATACTCTCATTTACTCAATGAAAGTTAAGACTAAGAAATTTTGTGATCTGCTTGGTTACCTCACGCTAACTTGTATGGATAATTTAAAGTTAAAAGTGATTTTTAGATACTGAAATATACATTCATTTATTGTTTCTAAGAGCAAATAAAACTTTATTGCACACTATCCACATATGATTACACAAACATGTAATCATAGCACAGACAATCCCGCTTTTCAAACACACATATAGAGAGCAAGTCACCAGTGCCAACATCTCTTCCATGTGATCCTCCCACCCATAAAGAAGCCAGCCCAACCCTAACACCTCAAATTCTGTGTCTCATGCGCCCCACTCAATGTAGTTCTTTCTCTGAAATCTAGCTTCGTATATTTGTTCACAAATTATTCTCATCCTAATTCTCTGAGGTCTCATTCTGGCCATTCCAGCTCTGAAATCCCAAATGTGTAGCTCTAATCTTGATTCTGAATTTATGATTTAAATCTCTCTCTTTCTCTGTGGACTACTTGTCCCCTGTGTGTTTGTCTCTAGCTGAAATCCGTATCAGAAGTCACATTACATCCATTCCTGACGGTTGTCTTCAGGTTCTACCCCTGCCTGTCCCTCCTTATGTCTCAGTCACTTCAAAGAAGAGAACACCTCTTCTTTTTCATACATGATTCATTTCATCTGCACATCTACTATTAAATGTAATACTCTCTACCATGTATTAAATAGAATTTGATATGTAATAGTCATAACTCCAAATGTTCCATCTTTATTAATATCTTTCATAATGTCTAACACAGACCTTGGCTCACAAAAAAAGTTCATTTTCCAAATTGTGCTTAGTGATTGAAGTACCTGTTATGATTGAAGCATCTATGATGACTATATGAATGGGTAGGCTCTAATAGTTATTTCACCTATCAGTCTAGTCTGCACAGATGCTTGATCTACATCTGGAAAATAACACTTTCTTGTCTAAAGGTTTTTTTCAAAAAATGTGATAAAATATCCTGAATGTGTCCCAAATTTTACATACCATAGAAATGCACTTAAAATTATTTATACAGTGCTAATCATTTAATATCCATGTATTATTTAGATTATGAGAAAATAAGAATTCAGGAACTTTGCAAAAGGACTACCTGGTTAAGAAAAGGACTGGGAAATCAGACTTGTGTAGCAATGTGTGGAGCTATAGAACTCCATGCCTAGAGCAAAACAAATCCAGCCCTCCCCTCCATCTCTATTGTGTTATTTCTTAATGCTGCACTTGGCACAACAAAGGAGATCTGATGTTTCAAAGGTGAGTTGCAAAGTGGCCAAACCACTCTTCAGTGCACTATAACTTGACATAATATTTGCTGCCAGCTTTTTGTTTAAAAAATGCGATCGGTTTAACATTAACTGAAAAAGTAATTATTCTCCTGTTTCACTGAGCTATTAAGAAAAAAAAAAGTTCATTCAAACTCCAAGAGATGAAATACTGTGCTTTCAGAACCTGTTGGATGCCTTTCAACATTCAGAGCAGAAAAAAAAATATATATATATATTTTTTGAGAAGGGGATTTAGAAACTTTACTGAATGGAAAGTGAGAAAGTTAACCTAAGGTTCAGGAAAGATCGTTTAGAGCGACAAAATTCTATAAACCCTACTCAGATCAGACTCTTTCTACATACTCTAGAAACTCAATGTCATTCTTTGGTACAAAATCTTTAATTTAGGGACATATGTGCTTGCAGTTAAGTCTTGTATACTAAGTCAAAGAAACTTCAAATGAATTTGAACTATGACATGTAAATTACACTAAGGATTAAGCATTTCTTTATAGTCAGTCACCAAATGTCACTGAGCCTATGATATGCCAGGAGAAGTCAAAGGATTGTGGGTATAGGAGAGAGATATTAAAGAAACAGCCATCCCAGAGATCTCTACCTGCAATAACATTCTCATTTGTAAAGACAGAACATATTCTCTAAATAACAACTACAGGAAACCTTGCCAATGTATGTTGTTTAAACTGAGCTTATATAAATTGGAGAAAACAGGAGTAGATCAGGAGGATAAGATAAGGAGTAGAGAGATTTGGCAGACTTGTCAAGATTGCAGACTATTTATAGAGATGTGGGCAGGAGTTCATCTTATTTGCTAAGTAGTTTTAATAAGTCTCCTTTCTGAACCTCACTAAACAAGGCTGGAAGTGCTTTGCTCAAATATTAGTTATTATTTATACATGACCTCTTTCAGCATTAAACAGAAAGGACTGATTTTTGAGTGAAATGTATATATAACCATATTTTTAATACTAACATTTTCTTGACACTTTAATGAAACACTGAATGTATGTGTTTCACTGTTCAATATTTTTGCTCAGTAATTTTAAGATGTCTGACCAAAAAAGAAAGAAAGAAATCTGAACTAGAGGGAATTTGCTAAATGGATTGATCATATTACTGCCTCATTTTTACGAGTGGAAAAAAAATCCTTTAGAGGCTGGGTGCTTGAAAACTATTTAAATGTGTAAGAGATTAAAACGATGTTTTAATCTGCTGAAAATTGTTGTACAAGGGAGTTTAAATTTAAAAATCTAGAGAGCATTATTCAGCACCAAAATATCTATTTTATTTTGGATCTCATTTGCTCCCTAAAAAAAGGTGGGTGGGGAGGATGACAAAATAAAGTCTATCAAAAAGAGCTATTTCATAAGTTAATTTATCTCACGATATTTTATTGGCACAAGTAGAGCAAAAAGGTTTTGAATAAGAGCTAGAATATATAGATTCCTTTCAGTTGACTTCTTTTTCTTTAACCACTGTTACTTATTTCGGAGCAAGCAAAGTAACAGATCAGAACAAATAAGCACTTAAATGGAATGTGTTAAAAGATAAGTATGGGAAAACGCAACTTCTCTGGTGATTCTCCGTTCCCTTGCCACATCTTTATCTTTTTGTTCCACCACGCTTATTAAGGAAAAACATACCTGTGTTGCTTTCTGATCCCAAGTATGATTTTTAAAATTTTGTTTCCCTGAAGAATAGCAGAGGAAAATAGAATTGTTCATGAGAAACTTTTCTTTAAATATATACTATTTACTACAAAATTGGTAGAGAGAAAGACAAGAATTAGAGGGTTGATGATAGTACAACCACTTGAATACAAGATGCATGGATGAGTGATAGGGTAGCAAAATGTAATATACAAAGGGCATCCACAATATCATGAATATTGTCTTCCTAGCCAATATGTATTTTGTCTACTGATAAGGCACAGTTTCCAAAGGTTTCATGAAAATAATAGCTAGAAAAGCAAAGCAATATCCAGTGGAAGCCCTGAATGTTGGGATCTAGTTATGAGGGCTTGAGAAGTAGTTTCTTTTTTTATAGAAGGATTCTTCATGATTGACACACTACGAAATGTGTCTTACTGGTCTTTCCATTTATAGCATAGAATATGTATGTTTCATCAATTACTTCACCCTTCTCTATATCCACTCTCTGTGCCCCATGATTTTGCAATACCTTCCACCATCAATGAATCTGGATTCAGCAATATCACCTGCACTAGCCACTAGAATGAGATGGGATTGACACAGTGTGTCTGGGCTTCAAGAGAACTTGCATGTTTCTGATGGCTTTTTTGTGCTTCTGTCCCAGTCAGTCCTTATAAGAAGTGGACAAAAGACACATAGAAGAAAGCCCCACACAAGGATTCCGACAAAACCCCATGAACCAACCTTCCACTGTCTGCCTCATGTGAGTTATTCCAGGTGAGACTAGAACTTCCCTTCCTGGTCTTGTCCAGAGCCATAAGCCCTGCAAACTGGTGAGAAATAATAAATGACTGTCACTAGTAGACACTGAGTTTGGGTGTTTCTACACAACATTGTTTTGTGTGTAACTAATCTCAAATTTGTAACTAATCTCAAAATTGTGGTATTTCCTATTAGAAAAATTCATGTTTTTGTATTCTAAGTCTACATGCTAGACTTACAAGTAAAAAAATACATGTGTGAGCAATATTCAGTATCAATTTATAGAACCAATGAAACTGAATAAATTGATGAATCAAATGTAGACCAGGAAAAATAATAATGTTCTATTTCATACTAATAAAAATATAAACATCTCTCCAATTAACAGAAATTCTCTGAACTAATATAATTTTGCAAATAATGTATTTACTTATATTTTTCTTGCTCATTGAATTATTACCTTTCAGGAAGTATATTTGGAATCAAGAAAATTTTTTTATTTAATCTCCTTAGCACATTTTCACACATGTAAGGAAGCACACAATTTTTAATTTATATTTGAAATATCCACTACAAACATTTGAAAATTATCAGGAGCTATAAGATTATTCAGTAATTATTTTTTTCCTTAATGTAAATTTGTCTTTCATTTGATGGGTAGGATAAAAGAAATATAGATTGTTATTTCCTCTTTTATCCTTGCCTATTTCAACGTCCTTTCATTTCTTCTTATCTCAGTCTCTCTTTAACAAAATTTGTGAGCCAAGGTTGGCAAGCATATTAAACATTTTCTAAGGTATCAGTCAAGGCTCATTTAGTCCTCTAAGGAGACATCCAAAGATTAAATGTACTTTGTTGCTATGACCTGACCCATATTCCTTTGGTTTAATGATTTATACCCTAAATCAAAAAGTAAAAGAAAGTAAAAATTATGTTTTAGTCACTTTAGTCATCATTTTTCACTTAATATTTTATAACATGAGTCTCTGTCTCTCTCTCGTCCTATTTTATCATTAACATACACTATTATTTTTTTTACACTATTATTTTTTACCTTGAATTTTCTCTCTCAAATACACTTGTATGCAAATCCTAATATACAGAAAAAGTTCCTATTCTACTATGAATACTATGAATGAATGTTGTCTTCCCATGGAAACTGGCCTAGGATTCATTTTGAAAAGTCTTTGTGTTTCCAGGAGTAATCATTTTCTATTCACAAACTGCTTAAAAATATGACAGGGTCAAATGTCAAAATTACTGAGGTATTGCATCTAAAACAGTAGTCTGCATTTTTTGAATCTTAGTGAATTTTTAGAATAAGACATGACTAATAGCGATACTATTGTATTTTATAAAGGAATCTCAATGTATACTAACACTTTTCTCAATTTCATAAAAACAACAGAAAAATTACATAAAGTTCTAACAAAAATTCTGTTTTCCTTTTTCAATATGTATAATTTGTAATTTTGATATTTCTACTTTTCTCTGCAAGGCATTGATAATACTGATTTCACTTTTCTTAAGTTGTTCTCAACGACCTAAAAAATCTCCAACCTTTGACAGTGTGCCAGCTGAAAGTAAAAAGTGCATTGTGTACTGTACACTGAACACTGAAAGTTGAAATTAATCAGACTTCTAGTTGAATAAAATGAAACCTATCCTAACCAAAGAACACCTAAATACTGTTCTTGCACAGCCATGGAAACATCAAAGACACAAGAAAGCTAATAGATCAAGTGTTGACAGCTTAGTATCACAGAACAACTATGAGAGTAATCAAGTTATAATGCAGCTGAAGAAGCACCTCTATGAACAGAATTGAAATAGTCAAGTGACCAGAATTCTTTCAGAAAGTGGAAGCAAACTACCAGAAGGAAATTCTAGTAACTGCAGTTCTTACTTACGTATTTGTCCATTCTTTTCCAAATTGGAATTACCAACATGTATGCTTTTTACAATCTTTGCATGCAAATATGGAAAAAGCAATAATAATAAAATGAGTCAAAAATTTTTGATGAAACTTAACTAAGTATATTTTAGCAAATGGTATTGACTTGTTACTGAGATAGTCCTTATAAAATAATAAAGTTTTAACATTTTTGTAGATATTGTTATTACTATAACTCTTTAAAGAATTTTAGGTTTAGTGCAGCTCTGAATCCAAAATGTATCTTTAGCTTCTTACAGTCTAACTTTAAATAATATTATAACTCTTTACATATAATGGAAGAACCTTACAATATACTACCCCTACTTGCTTACACTTATCATTTGATCTAAATTTCCATGCCTTTCATTTCATTTTTCTATCTGTTTTATAAATCCTTCAATATATTGCTATTAATTTGCACCATTATTAAAAAACATTTTTTAAATAAGAATATTCTGTATTTGACCACACATAGATCATGTCTGTTGCTCTCATCCTTTGTAAAGATTTGAGTTTTTCATTTGCTACAGTTTTCTTTCAATCTGAAGAACTTTTGTTAACATTTCTTGTACATCTAGACAATTCATTCTTTAAAATATTTTTATTTAATGTTCAATTTTGAATAATTTAGCTGAGACAGAGAATTTGAGAGAGACTTTTGCTCTTGTTTTTCCAGAACTTTAACGATGTCTAGTTGTCTTGCTTTCTTTGTTTCTGGTTAAATTCAGCAGTATTCTTGTTGTTCAACAATTTTTCTTTATAAATGGTATTCAAGAGTATGATGGCAGTGTTTGTTGGTGTGCTTTTATTTTTGTTTGGGATTGTAGTTTCTTGTATCAGTAGGTTAAATCTTTCATCAGAAAAAAAAAAAGGGAATCATGAGACAACTAGATCTTAGCAATGGTAGGAAGCTGTTTTGCCTTTTTAAAGACAATTGGAAAATGGTTGTATTTCCAGAAGTGGAGTCATGGTGGAGTTTCCTGTCAGACGTAGGATTCATTAAAGGAGAGTAACCATGGGAGGTTTTCTATGCATCTTTCTCCCTAATCAACTGCCCTTACCTGTGATAGACTAAACTTACACAGACATCAAAGAGCAAGAGAGTCTTAGGAAATGTCGATTCCCCTCAACAAATAGCAGAGTGCGAGAAGGCTGGAAACAGAGCTGAGAGAAAATCTACTATATCCTTCCTAGTGGGTTTTGTTCTTTCTCCTTTACTATGAACTTCATATCACTTAGAACACCTGGGCATATATTTGATGGATAATGAATGATTGGTTGAAATAATTAAGTTAATGAGATAATTCCTAAGCTTATGTTTTATTTTTAAGGAAACTGACATTTCTATAGGCTTCACAATCTACTCAAGTAGTTAGTAGGAAAACCTGATCTAAATTTAGGTTCATGTGATACATATGTCAACATGGAAACTGCTTCTGATTTCTATAAGCTGAAAAATCATTCAAATACATATGAGAACTTGTTCTCTAAAGATACTCTAGAATGAATATAAGATGAAAAATCCTTTTAATTAGGTATATTTTTCCTAAATTTTTGCTAGATAGACTTTTTTTTTTTAGATAGACTTTTTAAGTTCAGTTTCTCTAGGATTATTTTAGTAGCAATGAGGTTTTCTATCACAATTTTATTTTAAAAGTCAGAGCTATCCCAAAAGGATAGCTGTTTTCATTTTGGTAAAAGCATCAACACAATATAAAAAAAAAAACTTTTGATTTAAAAAAAGCTAAATTCTGATTCAGAATCTGCAACTTAATAGCTGCATGACTTTAGACAAAATACTTAACTTCTCTGATCATTCACTCCCCTGTAAATTGGGGATAATGATATCTCCTCTCATAATAGTTCATAAATCTGTAAGCAAACTTCAGTGATACATATGCTCTGTGAACACAGTTACTGTTGCTTAGCTTTCTCCAGATCAGCAGTTATTACTAGGGTAGTCCAGTTCCATGCATATGAAAGGTAGAAGCGGTTGCAGATAAAAGTGCCACAGCCACAAAGACTTCATTGTCAAGTAAGAGCAAGTGAAAACACTAACAGTAATAGCAGGCAAAGTTAAAATGTTGAGGGGAGGCAGTAAGAAAGTACCTGAGATAAGTTTATCCCATCTTGTGTTTCCCAGGAGAAGAACCATATTCATTAGTGAGGACAGTCAAGTTATTTTTGACTAGACACTGGCATCCCAGCAAAAGCACTGTTATATCTACCAAAAGTCAGGCACTGAATTTTGCACTTAAATGCCACAAACTCACACATTTAAGCGAACAATTTAGTGGCTGGCTTTTGATAAATAGAGAGTTGTACATCTATTACCACAATCAATTTAGAGTTTTCATGCCTCCAAAAAGAAACGCACAACCTTTAGCCTTTACTCCCTAGTGCCTCCAGCCCTATTGCCCCAGTCCTGAGCAACTGCTATTCCACTTTTGTTCCCATAGATTTGCCTATTCTGAACATTTCTAATACACAGAACTGTACAACAGTGCAGTGTTTTGTGTCTGCCCTGTCCACTTAGAATGACGTTTTTGAGGTCCCCCACGTGAGTGAATGCTTCTACCCTTCATTTCTTTCATGGCTGAATTTGCTTTATTTTTTTTGAACCATTCTCCCTCACTGTTGCTTGGTTTTACCTATTCTAACACCTCAATACTGAAGATGAAGAGAATCCTGGGAGATTATTCATTTAACAACCTTTTCATCTGTAGGAAGGGAAGTCTAGATTGTTTGTGTTACGCTTCTACCTGTGTCCAGAAGGAAACAACCACCCGACTCTGCCCTCTCATCTAATCTCTAATCTGAAATGACAGTAACTCCCTTTCAGGTACTACCTATAAGCTGAAAAATCATTCAAATATATATGAGAACTTGTTCTCTAAAGATACTCTAGAATGAATATAAGATGAAAAATACATACATGAATATGTGTTCATATACATAAATTATTAATCTTCTTACAAAATATGCTTTGATAAATAACTATACATGTCCTAAATGGATTTCCAAGTCCTTTAAGAATCATCTTTTAGATATGGCAGTGCAAAAAGTCCTGCTACTTCTCCCTGCCTACTTAGTAAACTCCAAATATTGTGACTTTCTGTTTTTACAATCCATAAAAACAACAACTATACAACCTATCATCCTCTTGAAAGCAATGAAGAAGCTATTCTGTGTTGACAAAATGGTTATACTTTAGAGCAGTTAAAAAGGATGCTAAAGTCAATTATGTCGGCTCCTTTCCTCCTCAGAACATATCATAAACTTGCTGACACCTTTTGTATCTAAATGACCCAGAGCATATATTTATATGCAATTTATGCAGTTTAAAATACAGTAATTTAATATCAGGACTGATGTAATATGTACTGTAGAGTCAAATGCTATTGATCCTGCTATTTAGTCTAAAATGGGTAACCCCAGC
Organism: Galemys pyrenaicus; assembly: GCA_019455555.1. Lineage (NCBI taxonomy): Eukaryota > Metazoa > Chordata > Mammalia > Eulipotyphla > Talpidae > Galemys > Galemys pyrenaicus. Next base: position 17,221,483 of record JAGFMF010011796.1, on the reverse strand, counting down.
ATGAGTTATGGTAAAGTCCTTTCAAACCCAAAGGTTAAATTCTTATTTCCTTTCTTAAACTCCTTTTCATCTTTCTTTAGTGCAATATCTATATGACTTATTATGCTATTATTGACCTGCTCTCTGAACTCATTAACATTCTTATCTCCCAGAAAAAATATATGTTGCAAGAGAACTGTCTGGTTACTATCTCTGCCACCTAGCACTTAAAATGTGACTATCTTTTCCAAATACATCTACCTTAAAATATCTAAGGCTTACTTGACTTAGCAACTTCTCCAAACGTGCTGGGTTCTAATGTTAAAGATCTACTCTATCTGTTTTCTTTTTCACACTTCATGATTCCTCATGCAGGAAATGACCCAAAACAATAACTGTGTTTGAAAAGAAAAACAAGCAAGCCATAAAATTCTAGAACTGTAATACTCAATCTTAGAATATACAATAGGATACAGCTATAGAGAAAAGATCCTGGTTTATTCTAGTGTTTTGACATGTATGGAATTGATTTTTGCAAAGAAAAAAATGGCACATGGTTTTATTATTTGTGGAATGTTTGATATACTAATTATGGATTATGCAAAATTAACTTACTGTTTTTTCAAATGATAAGAATAGGGTAGAAACTGTGAAATAATAAAAAAGGTACCTATCAAGCAAAATTAATATATATCAGAAATTTACAGTAACATTACTTAAAATTATATGTTTCATGAGTACTTCGTGTTTATTAAAAACTCCAGAAGCTTTGTTCTCCACCCTGAATTCCCCAATTTTTATTCTAATTTGAATGAAATAACCTGATAAATCAAAGAGATTTGAAACACCATTTGGTTGAAGGATTATCTTACTTCTAGGGTACTTTGTTCCCTTTTTTGTTCCCTATAAAGGAGTAATTCAGATCAACATATGGATAAGGTATCGGGTGGTTTTCCCAGATATATTATTTCATGTGCGTGTGCACGCACACACACACACTCCTACCTGTATATATGTGTATAATATATATACATATAAGTGTATATATACTTGTGTACATATGCGTAAATGCCTATCTATCTCTGTCTCTATGTCTGTTTCTAACTCTAGCCTGTCTACTACTATGCCAGCAAAACAAAGAAGACATGCAAGTTCCATTATATTCTTTCACTCTTCTGGATGGTCCGGGCGGGGGATTCATCTCTTCTTATAAGGGAATTGTTTGCAATACCCAATCTCCACTCTGTCTCATTAATAAAACCCTGAGTCAAATGGGCATAGGGCCACTTAGAACAAAGATTGCATCTATTCTCTCCTCTTGAGTCAATAACTATGATGTGTACAACCACCAGACCTGTTATCTTTGCAAAGGCACATGCTCTCTCTATCTCCTTCTCTCTCCTGCTGGCAGAGATGGAGCAGATCCCCCTCCTGACACAGGTGGAAGGTGCATATCTCCACCAGCGAAGCAACAAGAGTTGAAGCTCCTGATGACTGGGGAACTCCCATTTCCACACTGGACTAACAAGGGTCATGTGAAAAACAAATACACCGAGTTTGGGTAATCTTCTCCACAAATACTTAGTGGTTTTCTCTTTACCCCCTGCCCTGCCCTGTCAAAATTCAACTGTTCTTGAGTCCACACTTCACATTTTGTCATGATCTCATAGCTGTTCTCTCCCCTCCAGCTATTTCCTAATGCTATTGTCTTCCATTTGCTGCTGCCAAGACAAACTGTGTAAGGGAAAAGCCTGTCACAGAAAATAAGTAACAAGTCAAGACTCTAACTCAACCCTGTCTTGAAATAGAACTAGAAGTTTTAGGGCCATAGTGGACAGGCAAGAAAAGAAAGAGCACATTTACTTATAAGAGAAACTTACTAAAATCAAATGACAGATGAGAGGGAACCTTGGCTTAGACAGGATGGATATGGTCCCTGAGTCTAGACTGTGTGTAGCTATCACTGCCCTGTATGCCATTTGTACATCTACATGTAACGTGATATCTGAAATAGTTTATGAGCTCAGCACAACGTGGGATTGCTGTGAATGACCAGCCCCTAGGAATCAGTGCAGGATATGACAAATAAATAATATATTTAAGTTTGCGGAGTTCTTTTTTTAATTTTTAAAATATTTATATCATTTTTGCTTTTTTTACAGTGCCTGCTTTCTCTCTTTAGGTGTAGTCCCTGCAAAATTTCCATCACCATTTTACCCATGCACCATCACCATAGTCCCTTGTGTAAGAACACATTCCCTTCCCTGTTTTGATCCTTCTTCCAATCCTTCCCCTCCAGAGTGTCTCTGGATTAATAGTTACCCGTTAATTTTGTTTTGTATTATAACTAGACAAATAAATATTTTCCAAGCACCCAAAACACTCCTGCATAAAATCAGCCCTGACTAACATCATTTATGAAAATAATCCTCTTACTGTAAAGACTCTATGATGAGTGATCATGTTTGCTCAGTTACTGCCTTGAATGGTTCATTAGTCTGTTCTCATGTACTGATATTGTCTCTTTTCCTGCTTTCTAGGAAATTGAGAAGTTGAATACTATTTCCTTCAGACTGTACAATTGAAAAATTTTGCAATTCTGCACATCTACCGGAAATGTAGCAGGTACAATCCTAGCTATATAGGATTTTGATTATTAGATTTGTGCTTTGTCCATTGGATCCAAAAGCTAATTCTAAAGTGAAATAAAGGAATTCCATTACTTTGATTTGGCTTAAAGATTAAATCCCTTAGAAATTTTATAATTTTAATAAACTTTATAAAAGTTTTATAATCCCAAGTAATAATGATAGTCCTTCCCTAATATTTAATAACCAAAATGTGGATGAAGTAAAATGATTGCTTCAAAATGGAGACAAAAATTCATTGTCTTTATATAAATAAATGCCATCTGCATGAACACAAATGATCTACAATGAAATGGTATTTGAATGACAAAAGGTGTATACTTCATAATGCTGAGTCATTATTATTAAGTTTTAAAACAGAATTTGACAATTGAGACATTTTCTTTCCAAGTACTATCACTGCAATCATTGTCTGAAAATTGCTTCTTTATTTAACTAGCTGTAGTGCTTTTATTCTGTGGGGTGCTTAACATTTAAGTTTCATGTATTTACTTTTAACACTTCACGATGACAACTTAATACCTCTGAACTACGACAATGGCGTCCTCTTTGAAAAGACCAAGAAGCTACCATTAGAAATGGATCATGAAGCAAAAGTCATTAACTCACTTTAAAAAGGGCAGAGTCGAACAAAGCATTACTGACAAAACTTTTTCCCTGTGTCCATTTGTCTTTATTAAATATCACATTTAATGTCTACCTCCATGCATGAGATTGCCTTCAGAAGCATGTCCCAAAGAAAAAGATTATAACCATTAGAAATTATATTTACTTTCAGTCTTTTTACTTTGAAAAAAACTTCTCAATTCTCTTACAAAATATGAAAACGCAAAGCAGGTATTAATAATTGCCAGTGATAAAAATAATGATTCCAGAGTTGCTTGATTGAAAACATTCATGAACTCTTAAAAAGAGGAAAAATGGAATATACCCCAAAGACACAAATACACTGATTCAAAAGAATACCTGCACCCCTATGTTTATAGCAGCACTCTTTACAATAGGGAAGACCTGGAAACA
>JAGFMF010011796.1:17150094-17217770 GCA_019455555.1 Galemys pyrenaicus | reverse complement strand
GTGATGGTGCACTGGTGAGATGGTGATGGGGAATACATGGGGATTACAATTAATGGCAAGTATATGTAAATTTTTAAATATTTTAATAAAAAAATAAATTAAAAAAAAGAGGAAAAATGAATTTATAGAAACAATGATGAAAACAGGTAAGTTAGGGTCTTTTATATTTTCCTTGATATTAGTTACTAAAGGACAATGTGAGCTGGATAACTGCACCATTTCTACATACCAAGAGGAAACTTTTTTAAAAATTAATGTTAAAATAATTGCAGCAATTGTAGGGAATATCTCTTTATGGGTAGACTTCCTGTTCTGACTTTTCAAGTTCCACTTTAGAATGAGCTTTAGCCTTCAGCATTCAAATTAGAATTTTTTATAATGAGTAAAGATAATCTATGCTCTATAACTCCCCTTCTTGTGGAGAAACTTCTGCAGAGTCCATTTTTATACTGTTTTCCTCTGTTCTGTATCAGAAAATAAAATTTTTATGAATTCTCTCTTCTCTGTTCTCTCAGCTATAGAAGTTTCACAAAATGAGGCCAGAATTAGTTCTGGTGAGAGTAATGCCCAGTCATACAAAACATTTACTTTGGAAATTTCAGAACAGAGAGGAGAAATATACCAAATAATGGTATTGTGTCTATCCCACAGCTCACGCCAGGGAAGGAAGCTAAGTGTTGGCAGGTTTAGCCATGTAATAGTAATTAAAAAAAAAAAAAGAGTTCTGTTCTACTTATAATGGTCTCATTATCTCAGATATATTTAAGGAAAAATAATAAAAATTCAAATAATCAAATATTTAGGACCTCGTGCAAGTTAATTGTTGTCATCTAAGCAGAAATAGCATCATGTTATAGGCAAAGCTTATCACATAATTGTGTCATTTAGAAAAACAACTGGGATTCCCCTTTTATTTTTGTCATATTTTATTCTTGATTCTAATCTATTCTTTCTTTTCCCCCTTTATTCCTTCTCTCTTCCTCCCTCTTACCCTTTTTCTCCTGCCTACTGACAAGGTTTCATTTCTTCATTTCTTTTTTTCCTCTTTTATGTAGAGCTAGTCATTTTTTCAAACCCTTATAGTTAAAAGAGGTTTCAGATGTTCTGTAGCAGATCATCTCAGAGCAGCCCAGAGCCCCCATCTGCCCCGGGATAATCTCCCCCAATGGCTCTCACTGTCTGTCCTCTGAGTTCTGCGTAAATCCACCTTCTTCCTTCCAGCAGGCACTGTCTCAGGTGCAGGGGCTCTCACATAAGCTGCATCCTGCCCCTGCTGATGCTCTGGGTCCTTGACCAGAACTCCTTTGATTGTTGCTAAATCCTTTCTTGTCTCTGCTGTGTGTGGCTCTTCATCTAATTATGCAGTAGTTAGGGTTCCTGTCAGTCAGCACCCTGTGACTTTGATAAGAATTTGCCAGGTTGTCTTTGATTTGAATTTGCTTGATATATATTTTCCAACCATTTATTTTCAGTTTTCCTGAATCTTTCTGTGTTTTGTTTGTCACTTCCAGACAACATATTTCTTCATCCAATTAGGGAGTCTTGGTCTTTTAATTAGTAAGTTTACTCTGAGTTTTAATTGGTGCAATTACTATGAAATTAGATCTTATTTCTGCCATCTTAATTCACATTTTCGATTTAAATGTTAATTATAATTATTGTTAAATTAAGACTTATTTCTGCCATCTACTATTTTTCATTTAGTCTTCTCTTTTTATACCTCCCCCTCCTTTCCTTCTTTTAATGGAAGATAAATTATTCTTTCTGTTTTTTGCTACCTATATTATTTTATTATCTCTATCATAGGATAAATATTACTTTTTGTCTTTATCAATTTTTAAAATACATATTTATATCTTCCACCAATATAATAAAATCTGGTTTATTTATAGTCTCTATATATGTAGCATTTATATTTTGCTCTGTGTGTATGTGTGTGTGTGTAGCATTTGTGTTGCCTCTCCAGTACTTTAGTGTTGTCTCTCCAGTACTTTAGTTTCACATTGTTATCAAAATATTTTTCCTTTTTTTCCATCCATCTAGAAGTTTTCCTAAGATATTTTTTCACATTTACAAATAAGTTCTGGATCACACTATTTTTCAAAAAAGAACTAAGTGCCTATTCTCAGAATCCAAAAATCTAAATTTTTGATTAAATTATATGGGGAATTTTCTTTTTTTCCTAGGCCACAAGAAAAATAACCTATAAAATAACTCTTGGTTTTAGACATCCCCTGGTCTTTACTCATGTCTCCTCTCTCAACTTTCACTACTTACGTCCACTAACTATATCCTTCAGACAGGAGCTCTAAATACCTCTTGTCCGAGGAGAAAATAATCTAATAAAGGGATATACATAACGGTATAAGTAAGAAGGACTTAATGAATTATCTTCTATAGCACAGACAGTGCTAATCCAAAGAAAAAATTATCTAATGCCATAAGTTCAACTTTTAATATCAAATAAACTATTAGAAGCACTTTGGGGACAATTGGCTTATTGGGACCCATACTAGAAATTTTACTAAGTAAGACATCTATTTATTCATTTATTCATTATGAACTGAATTCTTGCTGTGTCAAAGATTCTACTGGAAGTATAGCAATATAAAGATTTATATTACTTACTCTGATTTCCAAACATGCTCATAATTTATAAAGCTAGTTAATGGCTTTATTGATATTTCTTCAATGTGTATCATCTCATTTACTTATAACAGTGATCTCGTGATGAAGGTTGGCAATTTTATCCCAATGCATAGCTTTCGTGAAATTATTGGGTGTTACCTAAGGTCATACTGTTAGGAAGGGGTAGAATCTGTAGTCAGATGCAGTTCTCTTGAATATTATTCTCTCGTATGTGTGTGTGTGTGTGTATCAGAGTTTTATATATATATATATATATCATCATGCCTCTATAATCAGAATCTACATAAACTATCATAAGTATCATAAGTACCAAAGTAGCAAAGACATTTGGATTTGGGCAACATTAATTTTTGCAATTGATTAGTAATGGCTTCAAAAATGAGGGATTTTTTTTCAATTATAGAATGATGAATTGATTTTGATGGGTAAAGGTGGTGGAGAGGATAGTCCAAACCAAAGAAAAGTCAAGGACTAGCCAGCAGAGGTGGAAAAGGCCAGATCACAAATTGGATAGGTCACATGTCCAGGTTTTCTGAAGTATGTGAATGTAATGATTTTGATACTATTTAAAAGCTAGGTTGGAAATAGATACAGAGAATTGAAAGTTTGTACTTTTCTCCATAAGCCAATAGTTCTCAGCCTTGGCTGAGAATCAGAATCAATTTTACAGCTTTTTTTGAAATGTCCATTCCCTGGCAATACTCCCAGAGATTCTATTCATTAGCTCTTAGAGGCATGAACATCTGCATATTTTAAAACTCCTCTATTGATTCTGCTCTAGAAGCACAGTAGAGATTCAGTGCCTTGGTGATTGAAGTGTGGTTCACTCACTGTGTGGTCTGTAGACTCTGCCAGTCTTCAAACTGTTACTGTCCAGTTTGAAAATTGAGAGTGAGAATATAAAAACTGTACAATAATTTGATGGAATAATTTTATATCTGTTGCAAACCATAGCTTAAAAAGTGGTGCAGGGTTTTGTAAGTATGCCCTTTTTTATTCTTCTGTAATTGATTTATTGTACTTCACAAGGTACTGTTTCATGTGAACTGGAAATTAAAGATAAAAACAATACCTGCCCTCACTACTGATAAGAGGCATTGCTGTAAACCACAGTCACTTTTGTGAATAGGAAACAATGTTATGAAAGTGGAGCTATTTTAACATTAAAATGACACTGGCACATTGATAGATAAGAGTTGGTTCCAGTTAGAAGTCAGTGTGTTATGATATGTTTGGATTCAGTTATGCCAATGGCAATACAAGAAAGGAAAACTAGAAATTTTCAGTAGAAAGGATGCCAAATAAAAAAAAGGATAAAATCTAAATTTGTTCTGATATTTTATGCCTCAGAGACTGAGAAAGCTAGGTATTACTATCCAGGGATATAGGAATATTAATAAGAATATTTTGAGGGAACAGTGGGTGGGAGTGAAAATAACGATTTTGACTTTAGGCATGTTGAGTTGAAGATGTTCAAAGTAAATCCATAGAAAAGTTATCCAGGCATTTGAAAACACGGAATTGGAGCCTGTTAGGGACATAGAAGTTGGGTATAATAAAAGTTGGGGTGAATTCAAAACATCTCACCACCAATGGAACACACTGCTGACAAACCAAATGCACAGTGAACATCAACACATGATTCGCCAGGCCAGTGTCCACCTGCTAACTGATGACCTTGAAGGACAGTCATGGTAAGGGCTGGGCAGGCAGTGGCATTTCTGAAGAAGGGGTGATAAAATAAAAGGAGTTTGAAGAAAAATTTTAGGAACCATTTGAACTTGGCAGGCAAAGTGAATAGATGAAACAAGGACATGCAAAAGATGGGACTGTTGTATTCAATCAGTTACTCTCAAAGTTTGAAAAAAAGAAATTTTAGAGAAAAGAAAGAAGATGATAAACATTCTAAAATTTTACACAGAAATTGAGGAGAATTAGAGGCAAGATAAAGAGGTTGTATTTAGTGAAAAGGAAAATAAAATCAGTTTTAGTAGGAGAAGACATTTAAGATATAGGGAAATAAATAGTGGTATTTGTTAAGGAAAGGAAACCAGCAAATATAAATTGTTTAATAAAAAAATAACAGAAAATGAAGTACTAGACAGGACCATAGTTTAAAAGGGTAGAAGGAAACAAAGACACTATTTTTAAAATGAATAGAATTTTCCAGAATTGCTGAAAGGCATCAGAAAAAGGTACTAGAATTCCAAGAAATCCCAAACAAGATAAGAAATCTATACCTCACTACATTTTAAAAAACAAACAAACTAGGTACCAAATACATGGAAATCTTAAAAATTGCTAACAACAAAACCTAAAAATCGATATCCAGTATGAGTTCTTCGATGAGTATTAGGGTTAAATAAGGACATTTCAGCTAACCAGAACTGAGACAATTTGCCATTAGAGAAAATGTTCCATAAGGATAATAATTCCAGTTGGAAAGCGGTAACTAACTACTAGAAGTGATAAAAAGAACAATGTAACAAATTTATAGAAAATGCAAGTAATGTAAGTAAATGTAAATATTAACTTCATAAAAGTGTAAATATGTCTTGTGAAATTTCCACTATCTAGAGAGAAATTAATGTAAATGACATTTACATTAAGAAGGGGAAAAGGTGGGTGAAGTATTGTATGATCTTTGTAAAAAGGAGAGTGTGCGAGGGGCTGGGGCTTCTTGATGTTTCCAGGGAGACAGTCATAAGGCTGAGTGGAGGGGAAGGACAGTAAGGCTGGAGGGGGTGGGTGGTAACAGCCTGAAGAGCCAATTCTACACTGAATGTGAACAGAGGGACAACAATAAGTTCTCAATGTCATCAACAGTTTATTGGAAAGTGACTTTTAGTGAAAGAAGGGATAAGGAAACCACCCCTCAGATTTTTCTCCTTGATGTTATAAGAAAATGACATTGGATGGAAGGATGTTATTCAAAGAACTGCTGTGTAATTATTAAAAGATGAACCAAGTTATGAAGAATAATATATTGGTCTTCCACATGGCCATATATATATATGCATATATAATTTAATTCTGGCTACTTTAACAAATATTATTATTTCTTTTTTTTTCCAGGGAGGAAATCTACTCCATGGGGTGAGCTAACCTGTCTTGTATTGGAGTAATCTGCAGAGTAGGGATTGGTGTGTCTCATTCCACCATTGCGCCCTTGAGAAGGAGAAGGAGGCTGACTGGGGTAGAGTGGAAGATCTGTGTTTGCATAATAATGGGTGCCAGGAGGCTCAGGTGTCCAGGTGTGGTTGTCCCTGTTTCTGTGTGGCCCTAGGGAAATGAAGGCTAAATGTGTGATAACAGAAAGCTTCTGAGGCATTCATAAATGATGGGAAAACCTCATTTTCTATAATCCATTGATTATTTTAAATCATCGTTCTTTCCAGACAAAATCCACTTCAGTCAACTGCCCTCCTATAGACTGTATCCTTGAGTTTCTTCCCCTCATCTGATTTCCCAAGCATCCATAATCTTACCTGCTTCCTTGCTCTGTCATTTCTTCTTGGAATAAGTATCTTGGTTTTTTATCTTATAAACATTTGCTACATGTTCATCTTCATTTTTCTCGCCTTCTCTTCTTTCCCCAAGTGGCTAAGCTTCTGCTCCTGTTTATAAGAACTGATATTTAACCATAAATCTGGAGTATTACTTTATAACATCTACAAGTTCCCAGGAATTTACTAGAAATATGCCAACAATTAAATGACACTTTACTTCTTGGCATAGGTGGGGAATCCTGCTGCCCAAGCTCTGCCTGGCAGACAGAGGCAGGATTTTTAAGTGACTACTGCCAGCCTCACTGTCTGATGGAAGCTACTCACCCCATGTACCGCAAACATGATCATCTAAATTAAACTCCAGTTCGTATTATATGCCCATCAACTACAATCATCCAAATTCTTCTTTCATAAAGAAGAAAAAAGATAAAAATCATATGTTCATTAAAGAAGGTAAGACATAGGCTGATAGCTACAAAAATATTGTCAGAGTGTAAGTTTTAGGAAATATGGTTAACTACCCAGTGTTTTAATTACCCTGAGGTTGGACCTTCAAACCAAAACTCATAATCTAATTAGGAAAGTCCATCACATAGACAGAATATAAAGCAGCATGCAATTAACATTTCCTAAAAATGAAATCAATGCAAGAACATTTTGATTTACTTTAATTACACTGTTAATCCTGTACCTAATGCAGCAATGCTTTTGCATAAAAAAAAAAATGTCCTTTAAAGGTTTCCCTCCAAACTGCAATAGGCTTATATTTCTCCCACTGCAGCTGCTTGTAATGTACATAAAAATGAGAATTATAAGGAATTCTCAATCTGTGGATATTATAAAATATAGATTACAGAAGCCCGGCCCTGAATGCTCTCCCAAGAACAGTTTGCAGCAATCACACTACAAAGAGTTTTAAGGAGAGCACTTTGATCAGCTGGCTTCATTCATCTCCATGTACTTCAAAGACATGTCTCAGAAAAGGGGAAGAGTCAATGTCCTGAACTGCTAGAGACAGACCTGCACTCGGCCCCCAGGATTGCGCCTTCTACAGCGCCAGAGCTCACCAGACCTTCAAGGAAGCAACTATTTGTAAGCCTGGGGGTATGCAGTCTGCCCAGCAGCGGAGCTAGAGCACGACCGACCATCCTGACTGGACGAACTGCGTGTGACTGCTGGAGTTTGAGTGTTCTAAAGGCAAAGATATTTTCTAAAATCTGAGAGCAAGGACAAATAAAGTGCAGAGAACCTGAAGAATCCGTTAATTCAATCATTTTATTTTAGAGGAAGACTGTCATACCCAGCAACTTAAATGGTTGGTCGCAGTCCTACCTCAAGCCTGCACAAATGGGAACCAAATCATCTCTGCTGATTCTTAGACCTTTGGAATCAGAAATATCTAGTTTAAACTCCAACTCTGGCATTTAAATAGTGGACATGGGGGCGTCCCTGGTGGCACAATGAGTAAAGCAACGTGTTATGAGGTAAAACACAGCCACTACAGCATGAGTTCAATCCCTGCTGCTGGCCAGGGAGGGGACCCACATGGTGTGGCAGACCTCTCCTGCCTCTCCCGCTGCTCCCCTCAGCAGTGTATTTCAGCCATCTGCCTGTTCTGTTCCCCACTCTGTCTCTGGTGAATTCTTTCACCCCCACGCCTCTGGCCTGTGCCCCAGATCTTGTATGCATAAATAAGTAAATCTTAAAAATAAACAAATAAATAGTGGATATGAGCAAGTTACTTCCCTGAATCCTGGTTTCCTCCTCTTTATGATGGAAACAGTAAGGCCTGTCTCTCAGGATGGGGAATGCAAAGGGAAGCTCTGATGCTCCCGTGTCCTAAGTGACATCCCTGAGGTGATATATTTTTCCTAGAGGGAGACGAATGAGCAAATGGGAAGTAAAATCTTTTCAGACAATTGATCAAGAGGCAAACTAGAAAAAGAATTCAGACATTCAAGATCATGAAGTTGGTGTCTTATCTAAACTACTCAAGCTGGGCCCTCCCTGGTGGCGCAGTGGGTTAAGCAAAGCCCTATGAAGCAAACCACAGCCACTGCAGCACGAGTTCGATCCCTGCTGCCGGCCAGGGAGGGGACCTACATGGCGCGGCTCCCCTCAGCAGTGTGTTTCAGTCAGTCTACCTGTTCTTTTCTCCACTCTGTCTCTGGTGAATCCTCTCACCTCCCACACCTCTGGCCTGTACCCTAGCTCTTGTGTGCATAAATAAATAAATCTTTAAAAATAAATAAATAAGTAAACTACTCGAACTGAGTTTCCATAGAAGCCCTTTAACGAGTGTCTCACATGACATTTTACTTTTTTGATGAAATAAGAGGGCGTTACAATTACTCTACTAGAGCAAACAAATTAATTAATAAAGTTAGACAATTATTTTTATTTGTTTTTGTGAAGTATTTGTAGGACTTGCCTTTATCTAAGAATGGCTTGAGAATGATAGGACCTGCATTGTCATTGAAGATGACAGTAAAATTGGTTTATGGAAAGGTTTTAACAAGAAGTGAGCAGATGCTAAGTTGATATCTTATTATATCTCATGGGTCTTGCTTTTTCAAGCTAGAAATTAGACTACAATAAAGATTATTTTTCATTAGATTTAGTGTGTCTCCTTTGACTAAAGTCTCACAAATAAAATTGTTGAGGATTTCATGTAGGTGACAATGAAGTAAAGCCTATTTGTGAGCATGCTGGCTGTTCATTTTTACAATCATGGATATTAAAATGAATGTAATTTTATACAATATATTTTTATGATCAATTTTTCATACTGTTGAAATTATAATAAATACCAAAAATGATGAGTATGAGCCAATGGCTATGCATTCTTTTTGCTCTTGATATTACCACCTAATTGCTTGCTAAAGAGATAATACCACCTTCATTACTACCAGTGATGTAGGAATAATCTGTTTCTTTAGAATTACATAGTATTAAATGTTAAATGTGAAATTAATAGATATAAGATAAAATCTATCTTTATAGTTGAATACAAAACATTTTCTCAAATATTTGCCATGTTTAATTTCTTTTTTGTGGATAGGTTTACAGTTTTGCTAGTTCACCCCAATGGCATTTTCTGATTATAAGATGCTCATGTGTCACACCAGACCCTTCAGTTATACCAGCAGGACGGAAAGAAGTATTACAGGGGTAAAAATGTCATTAATATTCATAGAAATACCACCATCCTGTGTCCTTATTCTCCAGGGAATTAAAACTTAATGAAAGACAAGGGAATTCTTAGAAGATCTTCTTGGGGAAAGGAAACAATTTTCTTTATTTTGTAAAATATGCAATATTTATGGATACAACCTACATCAAAGGTGGAAAAAAGTAAATTTTCCATCTTTCCTGTAATGTACTTATGATATATTTTAGCAATCTTAGGATTATTGTTTTTTTTATAGAAAGTCAAGTATAACATTAAATATCATCTTGTCAAAAGTAAGTAAATTTTTTCTGTGAAAGAACACTAAAACAGAGCAAGAAAATTCTTTTACAGTTATTGGAAATACTGCTTTCTTGAGGATAGTTTGGTTTTTATTATTCGACATAAATTTGCCTTTTTCTAAAGTAAAGATAAGCTTTGCAGCTAAATAAGAGATACTTTTAGGGAAACATCCAAATATTCAGACACTGCAATATTAAAAACAAGTATCACAGAAAAATGCAAAACAATGCAGAGACGATGGTGAATAACACCTATAAAAATGGTCAGAAAGACACTTCACAACAATACCCAGACAGTGGATACTTAGCTGTAGAGATCATAGGGCAGGAAATGTATAATCAAAATCAGTGATATTTACCAAACATTTGAATCTTAGATAATAATATATTTCTATACATATGAACCCTACAATTATACCCATATGACAGCTGCCAAATTGTCCTGGCAGGAAATTTGGCTGATAAGATGTACTACGTTCATTTAGTTTAAACAAATAACAAGGACCAAAAATACCAGCTTCAGGACCTATCTGATATGCAAAGAGCTATTTAGATTATTTATATTGTCTTCTGTTGGGATTATGATCATGTTTCTGTAACTTTGGACAAGGACACAATCAGGGAGGCTTTAACTAATTGACATGGAATTTTTATTGTAAGAATTGAACGCCCTGAGAGTCTGCTTCTGCTACTTTTTTGAGACTCAGAAAGAAGGGAAAATGTATTTTCCTTTCCTTGGCTGTCTTCTGTTCTAAAGAACTTCCCTATTTCTCTAGTAGTCTTGATGTTGGTTCTGTTCCTCCACTTATCTTCCTTGAACCTCACTTCATACTCTGACTTGGCAGACTCATATGTTTTAAAGATAAAAAGTATAGAGAATAGTTTGTGAAAATTCACTGAGCTTTGTATGCTGTTGGTGAGACAGTAAATATTGTGGCAAACAGTATGGATCTTTTATTAAAAAATTAAAAATAGAACAATCGTATGATCCAGATATCATATTTCTGGATAGACAGCCAAAGGAAATAAAGTCACTATCGTAAAGAGATAGTTACACTCCCAAGTTCATTACAGCATCATTTGTAATAGCCAGGTCATGGCCTCCCTAGTGGTGCAGGGGTTAAGCACCACACTATGAAGCATCCATAGCCACTGCAGCACCAGTTCGATCCCCAACCACAAAAGTGACCCACATGGAGCAGCAGACTTCTCCTGTCTCACCCACTGCTCCTCTCAGCAGTATATTTCAGTTCATCTGCCTGTTCTGCCCCCCTCTGTCTCTGGTGAGTCCTCTCACACCCATACCTCTGGCCTGTACCCCAGTTCTTGTATGCATAAATAAATCTTAAAAAAAATAGCCACGTCATGGAAAAAACCTAAATATCCACTGACGGGTAAATGGATAAAGAAAATGTAATATCAATGAATTATGGTGGTGGAGCTACGATTTAGTGGTGGGTGCACAGTGGTGGTAATACCTGATGGTGATATCTAAATATAACCTCAATTAAAAATAAAAATTAATTAATGAATTTAAAATAAAAAAATAAATAAGAAAATGTGATATATATGTGTGTATACATATATATGCATATTTGTATATAGTAACAGGATATTATTCAGTCATAGAAAAGATAATCCTAGCACTTTTGAAAACATGAATGGGCCTTGAGGGCATTATGTTAAATAGAATAAGTCATACAGAGAAAGCCTAATATTATATGATCTCAGATTATAGTTCATAGAATATTATATGATTTCAGCTTATAAAATCTAAAAAAAAATCCAAGCTTTTAAATATAGAGAATATATTGGTGGTTGCCAAGATTAGGTGGAAGCTCTGGAAAATGGGTGAAGGTGGTTAAAAGGTCACACCTCCCAGTTATAAGATGCATAACTTACTAAAAGAATTGACTTAAAAGTTCATACAAAGTATATTTATAGAACATAAGTAAAACTTTACATGTGTGTGTATCTTTTGTATTAAGACAGTAGACAATGCTGGTTGAATATACATATAAATAAGGAGGTTATAAATACAATTTATCATGTAAGGTATCAGAGGGTGAATTCCATTTTATATATATTAACTGTATGACTTACAAATGAAAATGCATTCACTTATGGATTATGAAATATCTTAAATAAGTAAGACATGGCATATATGAAATACACAGTAAGTTATTATTGTTGTTATAATTATGAATATAATGAATATAATGATTAATCTTGAAATTATGTATTAACGTCTTACTGTCAAGGTACCAATAATTTATTTCTCTAAAAATCAGAATGTCACTCTATTGCTCTAAATATGTTAGAATTCTTCAATCCTATGTGTTATGACCAAAGCCAAGTGTAAGCCAGGTAACCAGGAACAGTTATCTGGATTTGTCTGAAATTGTTAAACCTCAGTCCGCTTCTTTACTTCAGCAGAGCTGATCTGACGCAGAACTGGTATTTGCAAAGGGCAGTACACTTTCAGAAATAAGAGCAAGAAGAGAATTAACATTTTAAGGGTTGCTTCTTTCTTTCCCTTTCTGATTCATACTTTCTTTTTTTAATGAATTACATTAACTTTCTCTGTGTAGTTGACAGACATGACTTTAAAAAGGCAAAAACAAATTGCCTCTAGAATAAGTCCTATAGAGAAATTTGATTGTTAAAAATATAGCACAATTAATGCTGATCTGAAACCTCTGGAAACAGATTGCAAAATTCAGATTATTTCTAAATAAAACATTACATTTTCTAGGACATAAATATCAGTAACCGTAGGCTTGGCCTTCAGTCATATCACAGAAATCTCAGTCTTTATTTTTTTGTTTTGGTCTGTCCTTCAATAATAGATGTAAGGTCAACAGTTTGGTGTGTTATTCTGAAAGTAATGGTTGTTTTCAATTTATTCCTTTCTCATCTAATGATAATTCTTATTAATGTAAGTTATGTGGAATAGATGGCTTCAGGCCAATCATAAGCTCCTTTGACTGGAGTTATGAAATATGCTCAACTTCATAATGAGGGAAAGTCATATCTGGAAATTCTGAGGGTATCTTCAACTTGGAAGTTAACTTCTTCAAGTAAATTAGAATTGTCCTTGGCAAATGGTAAAGGACCTTACTAAATGAAATGCATGATTAATTCACACTGACACAAATGCATTTCTTTATGCCCCAATTTCTTCATTTTTAAAATGAGATTGTATTAGATGATCTAATCCTGTCTTCCAGTGATTAAAAAAAATCAAAATGTGTACTTTCTTATAGATATTATTTGATATAAATTTAGACCAATTCTAAAGAAATGGTAAAGGAAATAAAACATAGATATAGATCCCTTATGAAATTGCAGGGCAGTTTATACGAGAGGTAGTTCACTAATATTTGACAAAAAATTAAAATAATGTCATAATGATAATAGCAGTTGAGCAAGGATAAATTTCTGATAAATTTCATGAAACAACAGATTTTTTTAAAGCAAGGTAATGTAACTAAATAATGTTGGAAATATCATGGACCCAGGTATTTTTCAAGATATTTGAAGATTTCTTTTTCATATGAAGATCAAAAATGTGGATAGTGATGTCTTCTTGTAACTTGAGACAAAAAGATTGATTATTGGTTTCATAACCAATTTGAAGTTCACTATCAGATTGAAGTATTTATCGTTGTCTCATTATCTATATTCTGAAATTTGTACCCCTGGTAAGAGCAAGAAGTTTGCATTTAATCCAGTTCTCATTTGTTAAGTCAATAACTTGAAGATACAGAGAATCAAACTTATAAATCATTTAAACCAAGGAGGAACCAATTGTACATCCACTGGCTAGATCATGATTCTCTATGTTTATAAGGCTAAAATGATGAAATATAGACAGGATAAGTACTTTTCCTTGCAATAAAAAAGAAAAATATCTTAAAAATTGAAATCCTAGCTAGCATTCATCTCTATGAATAAACTGAGCTGAACTAGCTCAGTAGATTCAGTGGTGAGATTAGCTGCCCTTTCTCCTCTTCCAGAACTATCGCAATTTAAACTAAACTAGTTACAACGTACAAGCTAGTGGTCAAAAATACGGAAGGATGTAAAGGGACTTATTTAGTTATTCTGCATAAGGAAATCTATCTTTACACCTGGTTACCATATTTAAAAGATAATGGTTACCTTTTCAGTACCAGTTACCATATTTAAAAGCATATTAAAGACACTTGTAGACATGAGGTAATTTTAAGTATGGGGAGACTAACGGAACTGAAGAAATTGAAAATGTTTTTAGCCTAGAAATTTAAGGTATGTGCACCTTAAATTTAAGGTTTCAATCTCTTTGGAGAGAGTATAAACTATGCCTGTAAATTATCACTTAGAAAAAAAATGTTTTACATTCACTTCTTTTTATACTGTCTTTTTTTAAAAAAGACATTTAAGGATTAAATGTCTTCACACCCAACATTTTTATAGTCAGGAAATGAGAGAAATGGAAAAATGAGATAAGTGTAATCAACAAAACATTCATTTTCTCCAGGCTTACTCATCTTTGTGTATCCAGTGTTAAGTATATTGGCAGATAAATACTCAATAAATACTGGTTAAATGAATGAATAATGAAAGAATTAATACATAAGTATACAGTGAATGGTTTGTGAGGGCCCAGCCACTGAACATGTCCCCGTCAAGGTGAGATGATTATTATGAACTGCAGAAAAAGGATTTCTGGAAAAATCTGATGGGACTAGACAACCCCTAATGTGCTTTTAAACATTCATTCATTTAAGAGAGCAAATAAGAGCAAACGCCTATGGTTTTGATTATTATTACAGTTAAAGCATTAGAACTTATACAAAGAAGCTTGGAAAACAAAGGTGGATACTGTTATCTATCATAGCGATAGAGTCATATAAAAATGTAAAGAGTAAGATTTCTGGTAAATAAAAGCTTGGTAAAGCTTTTCTGCAAATGTAAGTAGGTTATGCCAATTTAATTTTATTTAAGAAAATTAGAATGGCCTTCGGAAAATAAAATATCTAATTTGAATGTCAATGACTATTCTACTTTTGTCATGAGCTTATGAATCCTTTCTACAGTTTTTGCAATATACATAACAATTAAATTACGACATTTTACAATAATATTTGTGCATTTCATTTGGGATACTAACTTACCTATGTTGCTTTAATAAATTTTAAATGGAATTAAACATTTATTCCTAGGGAAGTGACTGCTGTGAGTATGTAGCTTCTTATATTTCATACTTGTTTGAGGTTTTATTACAAATAGTTTAAAGCTCTAACTCAAATGTTCTATTAGTCTTATTTTTTTAATAGAGGGATAAAGTTTTGAAGTGTTTAAACAAAACATATTACAGACATTGGTAGATAAACAAAGATATATGTAGATAAACAAAGGCATTAGCCATACCCTGGAGGCCACTGAAAGGACTTAAGTACATTATTGATATTTAACATAGGTTCAGATATAAGCACAATGATTGTAATTTACATGAAATAAAAATATAAAATATTACATTATAAAATAAAACCTGAGAAGTTTCAGAAGAACATAGACGTAAAAAAAAAAACAAAAACATTGAAAGGACACACACACACACATTTTTAATGATGTTGTCTTTGGGTGATTTTTCTCCACTCTCTCTGTTTTTTATAATGAATGTAAACTACTTTAATAAAAGGTAACACAGTATATTTTATTTATGGAAAAATATTTTTATAAAAGTTACATTGAAATGCAGTGTTAAAAATAAAATATTAATTCTATGCTATGAAAATATTGTTTAGCTCAAATCTCTCTGTCATACTAATAAAAACTTCTCTAAATATATATCTTAAGGGACCCAGGAAAATCAATACTAGAAAATGAATTATTTCACTAAAGTGAATGCTCCAAATAAGTGAAATTGTGTTTTGAAACAGTAACATAGTTAGCAAATTAAATTAATGCATAAAATTTGTTTCTCTTCTAAGTCATTATAAGACCTTTTCTTCTTAAAAATTTATGGAGGTGATAGTGATTTATAATACTATAAGTTTTAGCAATACAACTTCATACCTCTTCATGTATATCATATCACAATAATGTATGATAATATCCACCATACCAACCAAGTTCTAATGACCCAACTACCTGCTCCTCCCATTCCCCACACCCTTTCCCCTCTGGTCATTACATTTTATCAGTCTAAGGGTAAGGGCATTTATTTTTCCTGATCCTTTGATTCATTTCTTTCTATTCCACATATATAAGTACTGATCACTTGGTACTGATCTATTTTTGCTTTATTTTGTCTATCATGTTCCATCCATATTGCTAAAAATGGCAGTATTTTGTATTTTTCGTAGGTGAATAGTATTTATTCATTCATCTGTTGGTCAGAAGTTGGATTATTTACATGTTTTGGCTATTGTGACTACTGTTGCAGTGCATGTAACTTTTGATCAGTGTTCTTATGTTCTTTGGAATACTTCAAAGTGAAATTGCCAGATAATATAGTAGTAATATTTTTAACTTTTTGAAGACCCTGCTTACTGTTTTTTATAGAGACTGCATCAATTTACATTCCACCAACAATGCACAAAAGTTCCCTTTTTCTCCATACCATTAACAACACTTGCTATTTCTGATCTTTGTGATACAGTCCAGTCTTAGGCATGTGAGAGGATATCTCATTGTAGGTTTGATTTGCACTGTTTTCCTAATGAAAAGTAACACTGAACACTTTCTTCAGGTCTCTATGGGCCATCTGCATGTCTTCTTTGGAGAAGTGTCTACTCTTTTTCTCAGTTTTGTTGAATTCTGCTTTTATTTCTGTTGCCATTGAAGTTAAATCCCCAATCTCCAAGACTTTATGTCAATAAGCATATTTCTTACATCTTCTTTTCATTAATTTATAGCTTCAGATCACACATTCAAGTTATTAATAAGTTTTTAATTAATTTTTGTGTATGGTATAAAGCAGTGGTTTGTTTCACTCTTTTGCATTTAGCTATTCAGTTTTCCAATACCATTTATTGAAGAAACTTTTCTTTCTCCATTGAGAAGACACTAATAAGTTAAGAGAAAAAAAATCCAAGAGTATGTAGTATCCTGTAAGTGAAGACATTATGCACAGAAAGAAAAACTGAAAACTCTGTCATATACTGTTAAGAGATTGAATAGTGTATCTCTCTGAGCATGAACATTACTTTGATATACAGAATCTGCATCTGAAAGGCTCATACTTCATACTTAGTACTTAAAGTATATAATAGTTACTTACAGGTCTTTTTCATCTCCTAAATTCTTCAAAACCCACTCTTCATGAACTATGAAATAGTACTAAATCCAGAAATAAGCACATATATAAGATCAATTGATTTTTGACAAAAATGCCAAAGTAATCCAATAGGGAAAGAAAAGTCTTTTCAACAAAGTATGTTAAAACAACTGGATAACTTCATGCAAAAAGAGAAATTTAACACTTGAGTCATACCACACACAAAAGCTAACTTATAATAGAGATAAATCAAGGCATAAAAACAAAGACTATAAAAGTTCAAAAAAAACCCAGAATTGTGTGTGTGAACTGTCATAAAAGTACAATTCATAAGAGAAAAAATGATAAATTAATCTTCATGAAATTAAAAACCTTTGTTTTCAAAATACAATGTAAGAAAAGGACTAACAATATTGGTAGAACTGGAGAAGATTTTGCTTAGCAAAACAAATCAGAAAGCGGAAGATACTGGATGTGTCACTTATAAGTAGAACATAGAGAAACCAAACAAAGGGTCAGTAAATGCCCAACTAACAAAAAACCCTACAAAGCGGACAATAGAACTGAGGCTACCAGAAGGAGAGGAGAAGGGGAAGGGAGGGATGAGAACCAGGTAAGGAGAGAACACCATGGACTATGGGTATGGATAGTGGGTACGGTGTTACAACACCTGAAGGAATAGATCCTATACCTCTAAAACAAACAATGATGATAAACCAATGTTACCTAGATAAAAATATAGTAACCCATCATGAGAAAGACACCAGACAATTCCACTAATACAAGATCACTTATTTTCTAAATGATTGATAGTTGGCTACTCTATAACTAAGGTGATGTAAAAAATGACACATTTTATTTTATTGAATGAGGTAACATTGGTTTATCACACTATATAGGTTATAGGAAAGGAGGCTCACATTTCTTTGGTTTGATTTTGTCTATTCTTTTGCCATATTTCTCTATATTCCACCTGCAAAGTCATTCTGTAATTGTCTTTCTCCTTCTGACTTATGTTGTCTAGCATAATCCCCTGCACTTCCTTCCATGGTATCGCAGACAGCATGAATGGCATTGTTTTATGTACATCTAACATATCTTCTCTATCCAGTAATCTGACATTGGGCACTTAGGTCGTTTCAATAACTTGTCTATTGTAAACAGTACTGCAGTGAACATAGGGGTGCAAATACCCCTTCAAATAAGCATATTATAAGATAAATTTTGACAATACTAAATAGGCATAATGTTTTATACTAAATAGGCATAAGTATCTAGCAGTTCAATCCTCATGAGTATGCAATATTTTGACCCATGCTTTTATATTGTGATTGCTTATTTTTTTGATGCAAATCAAATGTCTCATTTTGAAGGAAAAAAAAGTCCCAAATTTTAGAAATAAAATATTAAAAGGATCACCTACGCAGCATACCTATTAGTGACTTGCTATCTGAAAAACAAACAAGAAACCCAAATCAAAATGGACAACTAATATTTCTCTGTTGACAATAGTTTGTGGCCTCAACACGGAAGATAATATAAATGAATATGGACCCTTATCAGCATTCGGCTAGATAACAAGAAAACTTCATTCCACCTTCATAGCATTTACTGCAGGCATTTCTTAAAGGCAGCAACAATAATAAATGGGTGCCAAGAGAAAAGTGCCTTTTAATATTAAAGTATTGTGCTATTTCTGATGTCCATGTAAAGAGAACCGAGGTTTTCTCTGTTGAAAGAATGAAGTAGTTTAAGGTTCAATGTTTCTCTTTGTTTAAAATTGAACTAATTTAAACAAATGGACCATGACATAAAACTATCATTTTAAGCACTCCAGAGGTAGTTCTTTAGCTCCAAAACTGGAATCCCTTAAGTCCTCTAACACCATGAGATCGTTTGAAAGCCTTGAACTATGTGTCCGATTCTGATGAGAGCAATATATGAAGTGGAAAGAGAAGAAAATTGTTGAACTTAATAGAAAGTGTAATATGAAAAAAAATGTAACAATCACCTAACCAAGGTTGTAAACATTAAACACAGATTTTTGTATCCTATTTCCTGAAAGAATTCTAAATTACTTGTGTATATACTACTGTCATTTGACAGAACTTAAATCTAAACACAAATAGTTTTATTTGGCTAATAATAGGGAGTGAATCAAAGTTGAATACAGAGCAAACTTTAATCTTTCTGGCTTTTTTCTTCATAGACTTGAGGAGTCTTCATTTAAAATCACTCAAGACCAGAGAGAAGGTAGAAATAAATCAACCCTCTTTACCCAATGTTTGGCAAAGGACACGTTGCTTGAGGTTTTCCCATGAGATCAAAGACAGGGAATGATCTCACACCAAAAGCATTTATAATGACTCATTTCAGTGTAATGAGCACCAAAGGAAGTGATGATCCTTTGCTCCTTATAGATTATTGTCCAGTTTTCCAGTTAGTGCATCACTATTTGCTTTTGAAGTGTAAGGATTTCTGATACAAGAAGAAAGAGCTACTTTTCTATTTCTGGTAATGCGATCTGCCCAGGTTGAATGCATCATATAATTGAAGCCATGTGTCTTTCCTACCTTGCCTTTTTAGCTGTCTTCTTGGCATGCTGAAAGCTTCACACACACACACACGCACACACGCACACACACACGCACCAATACTACTGAGATTGCATTCCTAGGATTTCCTGCTCCTACCTGCTACTCTTTGGGCTAAATAACATCTCTGCTCTTCTGTCATAGAGCTGTTCCTTCCACAAAATTACCATCTTGCTGTCATCAGTGAGTTTGCCAGCAAACGAGGCCTAAGGCTTCTGGTATGCCTATAGTTAAACTTTGCAAAATATTTTAGGAAGAAAAAGAAGACTTTCAAGCTTTTGATGCTACATTCAGCATTGAAGAATTTTGGCAAGACAACTATTTGATATTTGCCTACTCTTCAATTTAGGAGCAACTCTGATGATCCATGATTTTAATGAGTTGAGAGTTCAAAGATGGAAATGAATTTGTTTTCTTTTCCCAGACAATTCTGTTGAAAAGGAGTATTAGCTATTCCTTGATTCTTCTTGCCAATTAAGTCATACTTGAATTGTTCTTGCCTATGTGATGTGACTGTCTAAAAATTCCAAAGGACTCATCCATTTATTTCCAGAATTTGCACAAACCACAAACTTCTCTGTGGAAAGTTCGGCTCCCACAGGAATTCACATAATTCTGTGGTATACCATTAACTTGAAATGGCCTCAACCACTTTCTTAAAATGCCATGATGTGATCTATATTTGTGGTAACCTTCTACTTGAAGTATGGGCACAGTGAGAAATATAAATATATACTTAATAATAACTTGCTAGCTTGAAATTGAGTGCTTTGCATTTGTGACATTGGGTCTATGAAGGAGCTCCAATGTTTGTGCAGGAAAAAAAGTCTTAAGTGCATTATTTAAGGTAGCTAGGTAATATCAGTTTTTAGTATCATAAATTTCAACTTAGAGATCTAAACTAAATCATATAGCATTCTGGTTTTTTAGTTTATTATGTGGACAATGGAGAAAAAGTCTTGATTGTGAGATCAAAATATATCGAAGGGACATTGTATAAGAAAATTCCCCAGGAAACCATTTAGTGGCCATTAGTAATGATATTGCATATGTGGACATAAAGTATGAAAGAGTTCAGAACAAGGAGTAAGTGTTCATTCTGCATTATGAAATTTTTCTAGTTTGGAATCCTAAAGCCTGTTTTAGTTTTGTTTTCAGTTATTTGCTATAATATGACATTTAAAAAGTTACCCTTATAGTTGATTGTCAATATAGATGATACATGACCTCCTCCAGGTAGAACTGTGCAGTGTACAATTTTATGTTTCTGGCTAAAAGGCCTGAGTATGGCTGACATGTTGCTTTTCAAGAGTAAAAAAGCACCCACAACCATCAAAGGCAGTTGATTCTATTCAAAACAGGAGGGATTACTAAGGACAAATATCTCTTTTAATTTAAAAGATAATTTCTACTTTTCTGTGATTATGATAATTTTGGCTAAAATGTCATTCCTTTACTTTTAAATCAGTATTTGCTAAGTTAGAAAAACGTGTTTTGTTTTTTCAAGTAGCAATGATTGGGGAAAGTGCTATAAAACTGTTGCCAGTCACTGCAGCATGAGTTCAATCCCTGTTCAGGGAGGTGACTCACAAGGCAAAGCAGACCTCTCCTGTCTAGCCTGTTTGCTCCCTCAGCAGTGGATGCCTCAGTAGATCTGCCTGTTTTATTCCCCACTCTGTCTCTGGTGGGTCTTCTTATCCCCTGCACCTCTGGCTTACACCCGAGTTTTTGTTTGCATAAATAAATAAAAATAAATCTTTTTTTAAAAGAAGAGTTCATAAGAAGTGAAATTCACTGTGGTGACAGGACATAAGATTGATAATGTCAGATACTCTGGTATGGTATTACCTTGATGAAGGAACTTGTCAGGTTCTATAGCAGAATCAGGAAGTGAAATTTCTAGAATTGTTTTATTAAACAAATGAGCATTCACTGTTCCCAAGTCCAAACTGTTTTTCTTTTGCCACCTAGGTGAAACATGACTGTATAAAAACTTTACAGATCTGGAGTATAAATACTGATATTTGACTCAGTATGTCATTTCTGTAATGACCAGACATTGTACTGTTTTGTAATCCAAGAGAAAAAGCCATAGAGCTGGTCATCTCCACTTTACTAAGAATTTCTGCTGTTCACAATACTTCTTCCTAGGAAGTTCTATCTTATTGAACAATTATGCTACCTAGCTTGCTTTTTTCTATGTACTTACTAGGCAAGGCCCTTCTGGTTGACTTGGAAATCCAGTGACTAAGTCTCATCTTACTCCTGTTTTAGGGAAGAGATAGAGTCATTTTACAGTGTCTTCCTTCATGCTAGAATTCAAGCATATAACTAAGCCTTTAAAGTGAAATACTACATTTTTAGGGTTATCGTCTGAGTTTATACAATGTCTCCCCGAATATAGTTTGTTTTATAGAATTAAAGACTACTAAATAATAAGATTTAAATACTTTAAAGTCCTTAGATAACACAGAGCTAAATGCTCTGAACCCAAAACTTTTTTCATTGAGTATACAGATATTGTAATTCTGAACAAGAGATGCATATTTACTGTAGTAAATATATACTACGTATCCGAATAATGCAAAACCGGATCTTTCCTCTGTGCATTAGCAGTGAAATTAAGGGACTGAATCAAAGACTGAAAAAATTCTCCAAAGTACGTACTTATTGTGGGATTGTTAGATTTCATAATCTCATTATATCCACATTTCCTCAGGGTCAGCGTTAACCTGAGCTGCAGTTTAAGATAAGTACCGGTAGGTGGCAGTGTCGTTCACAGGGCTAACGGGTTCTGCAGAAAGACAACCATGGAGGTATATACTGTGGATTAGAGGCCTTAAGCACACGTCCGGGCAAACATCCTATTTGTCAACACAGATGAAATAATAGATCAACCATATAAATATGAGTAAAACAAACAAAAAGAACTGTACTGAGAAACTAAAACGCATTATTAAAGGACCAAAAAATCCATCTTCAAAGTTTCTGTTTTCTTCTCAAGAGTTGAAATTGCTGGCTTCATTTTCAGAGTCTGCATGTGCATTGCAGTCACAGGAATAGACCTGGTGGAGCCTTTAGGAGACCTAAATCCATGTGCATTGCAGTCACAGGAATAGACCTGGTGGAGCCTTTAGGAGACCTAAATCCTAACTAGACCTCTCATATTTCACTGGTGTTCAGCAACTTGGACATAATCCTTTAAGATTTATCAGACAGCCACTGACTGCATAACCCTTATTGGAGAGAGGTTCCTTAAAGGCAAAGTCAATTTCCACTAAGGTCCTGCACAGATATTCACCATCACTACTGCTCCTCACAAGGCTCCCTCCTACAGACTCTGGAACAGAGGGTCCCCCTCTCCCTCTCTGTGCCAAGGACCCTCAGTGCCTTCCTGCAGCAGGGAGGTGACCAATAAACAGAAAAGTCACTGGTTCTCAGCCTCTCCAGATGGGCCCAGGAACCCTCCTGCCCAAGGTGCCTTGATGCCAATCTAATGTGGGCTATTCTCTTTCTTTGATATAAGAAACTGAGAAAAGATAAGAAAGGACTCAGAAATATTTAGGCTCACATGAGCTACCTAATGAATTTACTCCAGCATGAACCAATGTGGGTGGATTATAGAATCTTTAGAACAAAAGCTGTTTACAGATGTAGCCCCAGGATGTTTGCCTGTCTGTAATTTCTGTATTTGTATTAAGCTTGTGGCAGTGTACACTCCTTCATCAGTGGCTATTTAATTAAGAATACTTTAGTATCCTTGCTCCTGAAAGTTGCTTTTATGCTAAATGCTATTGCTGCATGAAATGAGCTCCCTTTCTTTCCCTTTTGAATGTATTTTAGTATTTTAAATGAACATAAACGAACATAACAAAATTTTAAGTGATTAAATAGTGACTGCCCCATAGAGTGGGAGGAAATTTATTCAAGTTAAGAACTCTCTGGAAAATTCATAAAAGTTCTAAAATTAAAAGAGAAATCACTAGCTTTGGCTATATGTTCCAAGAATTATGAATTAAGTTAGATCTTAAAGAAAAGTTTCTGTTAGGATAAGTGCTCAACTTCATTCATTTTTTTTTTAATCTAGGGTCTCTAATAGCCCTACATTTTAAGTTTGTATTTTATAATAGTCCCATTTTTCAGCTAAGGAATTTTTAAGGAGAATATTTCAATAACATACCCAGACAGTATTTGGCAAATCCAGAAAAATACAACCAATAAAACTGGGTTTCTGCAGTATATTAGCCTGGATCATGCTTCTTTGAAAATTTAATTCAATATCATCATTTCTACTCCAGCATTTCACATGGAAAAAAAGTGAAAATATAATATTATGCACACATTTTGGGATATTTTAAAGTAAATGAAATATTTCTAATGATTCAAACTGAATTTGAATGCAGGAAAGTGTTCTCTTAGTGTGGGTATACTAGTTACAGTAAATGAGATGATGACCAAGATATAGCCAAAGGCCACACAAGAAGATGAGAGTCAGAGCTGGCTGCGTTTCCACTTGGGCCGGCCAGCTGTAAGAAGCATCGAGGGCAGAAGAAAGTAGGAAGGACAAGTGGGAGAGGTGGAGATTGATTCCTGGTTTTAACACACTTATTGGCTTCAGCACTGAGTTTGCTGTAACGGCAGCTGCTCACCTTCCGTCTTGACTGGAAAGAGGTTTCTAGCAAATGATTGTAGGTGTCATAAAGGAGAAATATCAGGAGTAAGAGAAACGAGGCAGAAGATGTCACCTGGATAACAAAAAGAGAAGGAAAGTTCCTCTTAAAAAGAAATACTTTTAAAATATGTATTTATTTTTATTTTACTCTAATTCTCTTTTTATGAAAACATGCAAAATATCTATTTTCTGTGTTTAAGATTTCTGAATAGTCCTTGAAAGAGGTTATCTCTCTGAGAATGTTATTTATATGTCTGGTATTTTTATATTTTATTCAATTTGATTATAAAATATTAGCTTTCTATTATTTTAACAAGTCATTCAAAAGTACTAAATCAGTATATAATGATTATCACATTAATCTTAAAGTTGATAACATTAACGAACACTACATTTATTACTTCTGCTGAAAATTCCTAGTAGATCAAAGATCTCTAAATTGAAGTTTGTGATTTCTTCATTTTTTAAGTTTGGAAAATCCCATAAAAATTCACCTCATAATAATTATATTTCCAGTTTTGCTTCAGAAAAGCTTTATTCATTTTATATTAGTAGGTTAGCAAATATAAATGTGATGTTATTTCAGAAGGAAGTAGAGATTATTTCCTGTGAGCTAGAACAAGTAGCAATATATGGATAACTTAATTGTATTGCTTCTGCAAATAAAAAACTTCTTCCATGCACCATCAAAATATTATTGCTTTCTTTAGTTTTATATAAAACTCTTACTTGGAATAATTTATTGTTTAAGATGAGTGGTTATGTTACTCATTGTAAAATATCTAGTTTTGCTTGTTACAAAAAGAAACTGTTGTATGGATAAGAGTTGAATACTTTGCTCACTTTTTAAAGATTTTATTTATTTATGCATACAAGAGCTGGAGTACAGGTCAGAGGCATGCGGGTGTGAGAGGATTCATCAAAGACAGAGCAGGAAGCAGAACAGGCAGATTGACTGACCTACACTGGTGAGGGGAGCAGGGGACGAGACAGGAAAAGGGAGCAGAAGGCGAAGCAGGAGAGGCAACATGGGTCCCCTCCCTGGCCAGGGATCAAAATCCCCACAGTACAGTGCTCAACACCTTACACCACCAGGGAGGCCCCTACTTTGCTTGTTTTTCTATTGAACATAGCCCTAGAGAAGAACTGCTAAAGGCTTTGTGAAACAGGAAGGAGCTGTTCTAACAAAGTTCTTGTGTTCATAATTGGGAAATCTATTAAAATTGCTGTCAAATTTCTTAATTGATATGAAAATTTGATAGGGTCTTGGGGGGTCATTTTCCCTGTGAGATGTCTTGATGAAATTCTTAAGTAAAAAAATAACACAAAATCAGGAATAGACGAGAAGAATATAGACGTAATCAGGTTGTGTCTTTGATGCAGAGCATATCAATAAACAAGAATTTGATTGATAAAGAAAATCAGCACAGGTGAGTTGAAAAAAAATCTACTGCAATTAAATTCTACTTTATAAAGTCTTTGAACTTAAACAATAACATGTAACAAAACATAAATTGGTGACTTTGCCTTCCTGACTTCTTAGCTACATTGCTGTGCAAACTTGGATTATGATGACAAATGATGATTCTCTGAGAGAATTAGTGTCTTTATTTCTTAGTCACTCATTTTGGGTGTTTATTCTCTAAAGCTTTAATGTATCTCAGACAATATGTACAGACACTTTAGGTTCATAGTCTTTCAACTAAGTCTGAACCAAGGACATACGTGTGCTATGTGAAAGCAATTCAACCCTATAGGTTGAATCCACTTATTTCCTTTGAAGAAAACATTAACCTTCTAGATTCTAAGGGGAGGGGACATTTGTGGGTGTGTTAAATTATATGTTATAAGGAAAGTCAAGAAGAATGGTTATTTTGTAAAAAAATAAAAGAGGTCACTGTAAGCAGACAATTATTTTTTCAAAAGAAATACCTGGGCAGGTTACTATAGCAGAATCACCAACAAGGTGATATGATTTAAAACTAGTTTACAAAATGTGTCATGGAAAAAATAGAGTGCTATAACTCCAGGGATCAAACCCATTTTGCATGCTTTCAAAACTCATAGATCTTCTGTTTGTTGGTTTCCTGGGTTCTATGTCAGATGTCAGAGGAGAGTGGCAGTCATATTATCTTTGAGGAAATTTAGTTATAGGGACAGGATAGATAAATGGACCATATCGGGGTTTATTCATCTTTGTAACTATGGTGCTAAAGAAGGATTCAGTATTAGTGGTTGATTTATTTATTCCCCACCAGAAAAGCTGCTTTAGCTGCAGATTTCACATTTAGAAGAAACATGATCCTTTGGAAAATTTGCCACCAATTACTTAGGCTCCCGTTTCAATCTATCAATTGAATGATGTGTCCATCCTTGTGATAATGTACTGCGACTCTAGTCAGATACTTGGTAGTTTTGCAATCTCATGACCTTTCAAATCCTGAAAATAAATAAAGCTGCAACAGTCTTGCCTTGTTAGCTCTTAAATCCCCAAATTTCTATGTGCCTAATAGTTATGGCTAATAAATATTTATCAAAGACGGTACTGTCGTGATAAATTAGCATTTGATATTTTTTTCTCTCTCAGTATTGTAATTAGTCTTCTTTAAAAAAAAAAAAGAATTCTAGGGGTAGGGGCCCAATGGACCACTGTAGAGGATTATAGAAGTTTGGGTGATGGGTATGGTGTGTAAAAAGCATACAAAAAGGTGTGAACCTATACCCCCAAATCATATACAATGTTGTAAATCACTTTTACCTCAATAAAAATAATATAAATAAGAAAAAAAATTCTAAAGGACCCTTGACTGTGGCTGAAAAAGGTCAGGAAAACTTCCCCTCCAAGAACAACTAGAAAGCTGAACAAAATTGACAAAAATATCTATTTCAGTTTTTTAGAAATTGGCCAAAAGGTTTATATAGGTTTTAGAGGTATTGATGCTTAAAACTAGAACTTGTGGTAAGAACAGTGGGAACTTATAACTTATTCTGGCCTTGGGCTGTTCCCATTGAAAGCTGTGAGGGCTTACAGATTTTCTTCTATAGTTAAAGGTTTTCCCTAGATTGGGAGCACGAGCTAACACCCACTTCCAGTAATACGGTTGACAGATTTGGAAGAGCCAACAGCTCTTCTGTGGAGATAAACAATTTGTCCAAAAGGACCAGGTAATAGATATTTTTTATTTTGTGGCTCTCATACAGTCCCTGTTTCTCCTCCTCCTCCTCTTCACATCACTTTAAAAATGTAAAAACAGTTTTTACTGCACAGATAATACAAAAATAAGCCACCACCTGGGTAGAGATCATGAGCTATAGTTGTTCTTCTGATACTCTACAACGTAAGTTTAGCACAAGCAATGCCTAAAGCTGTCTGTATCGAAGTGGATATTAGAAAGAAATCAAAGCAGCAACACACTCTTCCAACCCTAAGGTTGAATAAGCATGCACATGAGATGTCTAAGGGTATTTTAAAAATCAAAGTCATGGGGGCCTCCCTAGTGGCCTAAGGCATTGAGTCCCATCACTATGAAGCTAACCGCAGCTATTGTATCATGAGTTCGATCCCTGGCCAAGGAGCTAATGCAGACCTCTCCTGTTTCACCTGCTGCTCCCCTCAGCAGTGTATTTCCATGGACTCACTTGTTCTCTTCCCCACTTTAACTCTGGTGAATCCTATTACCCCTCCCCCCCCGCACTTCTGGCCTGTACTCCAGTTCTTGTATGCATAAATAAACAAATCTTTTCTAAAAATAAAAGTCATAACATGTCTAAGCAAGAAGACAAATGTTAACTACACATATTGTGGGAATAATTTCATAATATATGTAAATCAAACTATCATGAAGTATGCCTTAAACTTATACAATGATATATGTTAATTAGTTCTCAATAAAATTAAAAAGATGCAAGTTGCATATGCTTGAATATGACTTCAACTTTGAATGTGTTTTTTGAATCATACATTGATACAAAGGCAAAGGGTGAAAACTTTCCTAAAACTAAGGAAATATAACTGTGAACACTGAACAAATTTATTATAACTAACCAGACAACTGAGATGAAATGAACAAAATCCTAAAAGATACAGATTATCTAAAGTAAGTCAAGAATAGAAAGCCTAAGTACAACTAGGACAAATAAGAAATTGAATTAGGAATTAGAAACCTTCTCCACAAAGAAAATCCTAAACCCAATGACTTCATTGCAAATCCTATCAAATATTTACAGAAGAAACAACACCCAACAATCACTGACTAGATGCTTCAGTATATAGAGGAAGGAACGAGTTCCAAATTATTTTGTGAGGGTACTATTAACCAGAGAGCAAGGCCAAAACCATCACTAACCAGTGTTCCTTAATAACATAGATGCAAAAATCCTTAACAAAATATAAAGTGAACCTAGTAATAGGAAAAGATTATAAACCAAGGTCAACTGTGTTTTTCCTAGAAATGCAATCATAATTTGACATTAAAAACTCATTAAATACATTAACCATCTAAATATCATGAGCGGGGCCTCCCTGGTGGCGCAGTGGGTTAAGCAATGCACTATGAAGCAAAACGCAGGCACAGCAGCACGAGTTCGATCCCTGCAGCTGGCAGGGGAGGTGACCCACAAGGCGCAGCAGACCTCTCCTGCCTCGTCCGCTGCACCCCTCAGCAGTGTGTTTCAGTCAGTCTGCCTGTTCTGCTCCTGGCCCTGTCTCTGGTGAATCCTCTACCTCCCTGGACTCTGACCTGTACCCAGCTCTTGTATGCATAAATAAATAAAATCTTTTTAAAAATAAATAAATAAATATCATGAGCACAACAAACTGTTCACAGTTTCTACCCACAATTATAAAAAAATTTCTCTGTATTACCACAAACTGGCAGCAAATATTTGCAAATCATATCTGTAATAAACATTTTGTATCCAAAATGCTTAACGAACTCTCAGTCAATAAAACAAGCATCTCAATCCAAAATACAGTAAAACTTAGAAATTTCACTGAAGTAGACAGATATATGGCTATTAAACACATGTAAAGGTATTCAAACTTATAAGTCACTGGGGAAACAAGTTAAAACTATACTTCTTTAGACAAAGTAGATAAGCAATAATCAAGAAATAGACAATTATAAGTGGAATTCTCCTGTATTGCCAGAAGGAATTTAAAAAGATAACCATTTGAGAAAAAGATGCAGATTCTTGAAAAAACAAACATAAAATTGCCTTTGACCCAGAAATGCCACTTCTAGCAATTTACCTAAGAGAAATGAAAATACCATTGTCATACAAAGACATATGTGGAGCTATGTTTTTCAGGCTTACTCAGGACTGTATAACTGGATGTAATCCCAATGTCTATTACCTGGTAAATAGATAAACAAAATGATCACATAAATCAATGGCTACAGCCAGCAACAAAAAAGGACAACTACATGGCAGGACCTCAAAAACATTAGCTATATGAAAACAGGCAGATGCAAGTGACTAAATATTGTATGATATTTATTTATATAAATTGCCCTCAAAAGATAAATTTATAAAGCTAGAAATCATATCAGTAGCTTCTAGGGCTGAGATCAGGTGCAGACTACAAATTGACACACCCACACAAAAATTCTGAGGGTGATGAAATATATTCAGTAACTAGTTTGGATGATAATCACACAACTTTATAAATTCACTTATAATCATTCAATGATACAATTCATACTAGGTAGTTAGGGCAGAGAGATAATTAATGGTCAATGTGCATAAGATAATTAATGGTCAACTATCTCCAGGATGTCTGAAAGCACTTTTGGAGCCACTATATATAGGGTGAGGGGCACCTGTGTGGTAGACAGGTGGATACCTGCCCCTAAGTACATTACAGTCTTGACCCCCTTGTGCAGAGATAGCCATGAAATTTTTGCCACCTACCAAATATAGACTAAAGTACACACACTCCACCGTCACCAAAGGGTCTAGCATGGACTCTATAATCCCAGAAAAGAACAGAGTGGACAGACATCTCCTGTACTGCATACAAACAAAATCCCTTGTCACTCACTGCAGTTGTTCTGTGGTTTCTGGCCACTGGATTTCTCCCAAATGTACCTTTGCTAAATAAATTGCTTTTCCTGAATGTGGCTTTGAATTCTTTCCTAGCCATAGTCAAGAACTGAGGACCTCAAACCAGTAACATTATAAAATGCAAAGGTAGAACAGTAACTTCTGGAAGATAGCTTCTTCACAATCCCCCAAACCTGTAAGTATGTTAACTGCCTTTGTAGACTATGGTGAAGGATACAGACCTTAAAATGGGGAGATCATATGGATAGTTTCAATCTGATTAAATGAGTGCTCAAAAGTGGAAGAGGAAGGCAGAAAGGAAGGCAAGAAAATGGTTGGAAAGATTCAACAGAAGGAGCTGATCTTCCATGTCTGGTTTTGAAGCTGAAGGGAGACACCCAGAAACCAAGGACCTCTTGAAGCTGGGAATAGTCCTTAACTGACACAAGAAAATGTGACCATATTCCTATCATCATAACAAATTCAAATATGTCAAGAAAATGAATGAAATCACCTACTAGGGTCTCTAGAAAAGAAAGGAGTTTGGGGAAATTTTCATTTTAGTCTGGTGAGAATTATACCAGACTGCTCATCTACAGAAGTATAAAATAACCCCTTGGATTAATTTAACCCCTTGGATTCATGGTAAATTTGTTTAAGCTGCATTAGAAAAGTAAGAAACAATGGGAGAAAAATATATAGATGAATTACAAAAGGACTTAGGCAAACTATATTAAGAAAAATTACTTAAAACTAGGAGAAAGGCAAACAGATGGTAGCACGTCCTTTCAATGTCAGAGTAGAACATTGTTTAACAGGTTCAAACAAGGATTATTTAATTTTCTAAATAGTGCACCTGTTTTGATTTTATTGATTTTATTTAATTAAGAGTTCAGGTTCTGTGAAGCAACATGTTACATTGGTAGATTTCTCTTTGGTAGAAAAGCTGTCTCCAAAGTTTATGATTTCATTGTCCTGTAACCTATTTTGCATTAACCTAGAAAACTATGTTTTACTTTTTTAATGTCTAGAAAAAACTTTATATTCTAACTAGTTTTCTATTTCTTGCATTAAATAAATCTTTGGTATGTTAATTTTATATTTGAATGTCATACTTATTAACTTTTAAAGCATTGTAACTGGAAAATACATTGTCTTACTTTTAGGGATGCTAAAAAATCTGGGGACATGTCAAGTGAGAATTATTAATGAAAAACAAATAAGAATAAATAAATATTTTAAAAAACAATCCAACATCTGACTACACGGTTATAGAATAAACAAGTATATAAAGATGAATAGGAAAAAACCTTGATAGTTTTAATATTTTACCAAATACAGGAATCAACATTTGCTGTCATTTTAATAATCACTGCTATAAATTATATATTGATGATATAAAAATCACTTCTATATAAAAATATCAATTTATTATGCAATTTATTAGCATAACTATAATTTTATGGATATTAAGTGAAGTTGGAAACAATAACAAGATATAAGGAAAAAATAATTTCAAAATTTCCACTTAACATTTCTAATACTTCAAATGAAAATGAGGAGACTTTTGGTGGCTACTAATGTTAACAATGACAAATTTTGACTGAATTTTCCAGTATTTGCCAACTGATCAGTAAATTTGTAATAAATTTGCTAGAGACTTTAACTTGAATGACTATGGAATAGTCATTCCATTTAAAGATTGCTTTAAATATACTGGACATATAACATTATATAAAGTGTACAACATAATGATTTGATACATTTATATTTTTATGATTATCTTTGTAGCAATAGTTAACTCATGTCTCTTAATTATCATTTCTTTTTCTGGTGGAAATAATTAAGATTTAGTCTCTTGCAAGCTTTATTATTGTGATACAATATTGTTGTCTATACTCATTATATTGTGTATTATATCGATGAGATTTATTCATCTACTAGTTTGTATTTTTAAACACCTTTCCTAGTCCTTGATAACCACCATTTACCCTCTATTTTTATGTTTGACCTTAAGTCCACATATATGTATTATTATGATATATCTGTCTTTTTCTGCCTTATCTCACTTAACATAATGTCCTAAGTCCCATCCACATAATTGTAAATGGCAGGATTTCCTTCTTTCTCATGACTGATTAACATTCTACTGTATGCCCATCATATATATGCATATATGAATACAAATATATGACACCTCTTTATTCATTGACAGACATTTAGGTTGTTTCCATTTCTTGGCTATTGTGAATAATGCTGCAGTAAACATAGGATTATATGTGCATTTGCGTACACACATGCATGCCTATGTAGGTACTCATATATCTTTATGTGTGTGTGTATAAATATATAACTTTTTAACTTTTCTCCCCCACAACAGGTATATATTCGTAAGTGAAACTGCTGTGCCATAAGGAATATCTGTTGCTAATTGTTTGAG
The DNA here is from genome assembly GCA_019455555.1 of Galemys pyrenaicus. NCBI lineage: Eukaryota > Metazoa > Chordata > Mammalia > Eulipotyphla > Talpidae > Galemys > Galemys pyrenaicus. The sequence goes on along the minus strand of JAGFMF010011796.1, from coordinate 17,185,123 downwards.
GAAACACTATATTATTTTCCAAAGAGATTAATCATTTTACTTCACTGGAACATTGTTTCTTCAATAATAGGAACATGTAAGCCTAAACAATATAAAACATGGCTTTCCATTTTAAATACAAATAGTATATCTGTCTAGGTGTGTGCATGCTTGATCATGCATATTGCCTTACAGTGTATCTTTTTGTGTCTATCACTAGATCATTTGAGGAAAAAAAATAAAATTTCTGATATAAGCTTCCTCTCAACTTTTTGTCCTTAGAAGTTTTCTTTCTTCTTTAGAAAATATATACATGGTTCCTTTTGTCCACATTATTATCATATTAAAATAATCCTAAGATTGTATCTCTGACCCACATAGATCTGTATTTTGGATAGAATCAGATTCTGTTATATGGCTACATCGTGTTAGATAAAATACTGTGATTAAAGCAAACGGTATTAATCATTCTAAAATCTATGCCCATGGAACATTAATAAGTCATTTGAAGGAAGTATTCTCCACTTTCAAAATATTTTCTTATTTAATTAGGGTGTTTAATACACTTTACATGAAGAATAGTTCTTACTTCCTTAAGAATTGTTCATGAATCCATGTTAGGTTACTAGTAACTCAAAAATGAAATTAAAGCATAAAGAGATTGTGATAAAAAGAAATAATTCATTATAAGGAAAAAAAGTTAAACCTGGACTTAAAATAACTTACATGTATCCACATGGAGCTGAGTTTAACAAAATATGATTTATGTGTAAAGCATTTTTATACATAATTTATGAAGCAAAAAACTGGAATATAATCAGCATATGGTGACTTGGTTTGAAAAAGGAATTTAAGCATAACAATTTGGCTTCTAGTTTATGCCATATTTTAATAAAATATCTGCTTCCCTCTGCCCCTTCCCATCCCCAACACTACAGCCTTTATAGGCTTGAGTATCACATCTTATGCATTTTCTGCATTGCTTTCATTATTCAATGTCTTTAACCTTAGAAAAGTAATGGCTTCTTATTATGCACTTTTCTTTCATACAACCCAAGTCATGTGCAGTATGTTTCAACTAAAATAAATAAGTAGCAGGCCTGATTTGTTTTATTTATTTATTTTAAAATTCCAGCTTTCACTGGGTCCTTTGTGAGTTAAAGAAAAAAAATAGAGAAGACAGATTCTGGCAATGCTATTTAATTATTTCAGACATGCATGGCCTCCTATACAATTTGCTTATTGATCTCAATAATGAAGACTAGAAAATTACATCCTCTCTTGTCTGTGGAGCTATGAATCACAGATTGCTCAACCACTGTCAAATTAAACAACTTGCCTGTGACTGATAAAGGATTCACAGAGAAACTGAAATGATCATCAGCCGTCTGTTGAACCCAGTGTATCACTGATTTTAAATATAGTGAACATCACTCTAGACAGCTGTGCCAACTCCTTCACATCAATTCAAGAAATTTTCCTTCCTTCTCAACAAGTAGTATTTCCATAAAGTTTGAATATTGTTTTTCTTGAAGATGATTATATTAGATACCTTTCTTTCCTAGAACTCAAACACTCAAAAGCAAACAATAAAAATAAAAGTCAACATACACAAAGAACCCTGAAAGACCAATTTCTGTAAGAAGTTCACAGCTGAAAACAGAAATACAGTTTTCTAATACTAACATTTCAGTATTTAAGGTCTTCCACAGGTTTATTCCAGCTAATCTCAGAGATTAAATTCAGACTGAGGCTGATCTTCAGAAGCAGGTTCTATTCTAAATCATACAATTTTATGGGACAGAACTAATAGTGGGATGGGGACTCTCAGTTAAGCAGCTCCCAGAAGCACATTGCTCACTCAGAATCCAGTGATGGAGAGCATATGAGCAAAACTGATTTAAGACAAAAGCTAATTTAACACATATATAGCAAGAGAGAGAGTTTAAAGTGGAAGAAAGCTACAATAGAATGAAAAATTACTTTTAGGAAAAATAAGATTAAAATTCATAATTTTGATGAAAGATAGAAATTTACAGATTTAAGGTCAGTGAATACAGACTTTCTTCTAAAATGCTTTCTTTTGGTTTGGTGCTCAAGCTGATTTAGGTGCCTCAAACTTTCTTCATTTCTCTATCATATCAATTTGTACATTATGTTTCAGGATTCTCAACATTTTTTTTAATTCCTTGATATACCTGAATATATTCTTTTTACTACCTTACTGTTATAGAGATTCTTCAAGTAAGAATCCCAACCTTACTTGAATCTGGAGTTTTATACTTTCATTAAAGGTGTGGATTAGATTGGGAGTGTCCTGATGAGTAATTCTGATAGGACTTTGGGGATACATCATAATCTTCATTTCAGAGTTGAAAAGCCCCACTTATCTCTACTTATTTCAGATAGATAGACAGGTACAGAGATAGACAGAGAGATAGACATATAGATATTTCACATTATAATGTAAACTCCATGAGGGCAGAAACTATTTACAAATCTTAATCACTGTTGTATTCCCAGTACCTATCAGGTACTTTGCACATACTTTGCACATTATTCCAAATGATGGAATAATTAAGTAGATAGCTCTTATCAGCACATATAATTTTCAGGACTGCTTTCATGAGAAGCAAAATAACATGAGATGTCAGATTTATGTTGACATAATTAATTTCTCCTTTTATTCTAGGAATGTGACCCAAATTTATTAGACCTATGCTTAGAATAAGGAAGAACTTCAAACCTGTCAAAAGTTTTAAAAATGTAGCAATTCTAAGTCTATAAATATACTGATTAAATACTTAACAATTTAGACTAAATTTAATTACAATAATTTTTATAATGGTGAAAACTGTGAACAGTCAAAATGATAAATGAAAGGGTTGATTTATCAATTTATGGCACATTTATGAAATAAGCTAACAGACAAAAGTACATTTTAGAAATTTATCATTGTATGGGATATATTTTAAAGTTCTATAAGTAGTCTAAACTATTGCCAAATATGCACACAATTTCATTAATTAAATTTACATTTATGTATACAATAGATCATATAGGAAGAAAATTTATTAATCCTATGCTCATCTTGTTCACAATTTTCATCACCCTGGGGTCAAGAATTTTCAATTCTATTTGTGCTTTTTTACTATTCTATTTGTGTTTTTTCATGTTTTACAATGAAAGAATGTTTCAAGTATCATAAAATGTTCCTAAATATTAAATAATGTAAAGACCATAGAGGAATATTCCTTCAAATTTTTACTGAGCTCGTCTTCATTCATCACTTTTCTACTAACGCAGCATTTTTCCCAGGAGAATATACAATTGCCCATTATCAACATAAGATACTTCCAAGGAAAGTGAAGGGAAGAGTTATATGTTATGTCACAGCAGTTTTTCTTTTCCTGGTTCAAAAAATGGTAAATATTTCCTAAAGGACTGTGTCTGGTTAATTTAGAGGGGTTTAGTAATAGCTAAAGAAGAATAGTATCTTTTCATACTTTTTAAATACTTACTGTTCTTACATTTTTAAGAAAAAATGGTATTTTTACTTTTACTAAAATTAAAATGACCATTATAATAACTTTTACAGACCTTAAAGTATGAGGAAAAGAAAAACTATTGTGTTTAGACTTAGTCTTTACTACTTTAATTAAAGACCTCCTGATGCTATTATTATAAATATACTAGTATAAGGACTTGTTATATACTTTATCAAAATCTTTGTGATAAAATAGATATTGAATAATTTAGACAAAATGAGCTTTGAGGAATCACTAGTGTTATTCATATGAAGAGTTTACTGAGCTAGGGATTCTAGAAAGGATACTGGTATCTTGTGAGTTCAAAAATAATTTAATGACTCCACTGAAATAATATTTAGCTTCAGTAACTTTGCCTGCCAAACTATTTTGCTAAAAGATGTTACAGCAGTAATTCTTTTCTTTAAAGTGAGCAGTAAAATTCAGGAAATTAATATAAATGCATGTAAAATAATGTCACATTCTCAATTCTAGAGCACTTGGTTTGTAAGACAATAGTTATGATTTCTACTTTAATTGGGACTCCAATAAAATCTGGCCAGATTCATTTACCGCATAAATTACTTGCAGGAAAGTATTTCTGCAGCTATAATACCTCATCCAGGCTATTGAGCTATTTACCTCACTGCAGACAGAATTTACTCAATGACAACTGAGACTCAAGAGATCTTATGGATTGGCTTTTATGACATCCTGTAATCTGAATACAGATAATCCAAAAACCTGCAATTGTGTTCAATTTAGCATAATGATTTAGCTGCATCATTCTATAGCCTCAAACATGCTATAAATGTCCCTTTATGTTTCTTTTGTGATGAACCTGCTCAAATCAGATTGTAGCCACAAAATTCTTTATCCACAATTTTCTATCCACAGTTTGACACTAGGCAGACACCATTATCTGATACATTGAGATATATACTTAAATGCAATAGAAGAAAAATAATGAGGAAATGAGTAGAGATGTAAACAATTTACATGATACTAAGTCTAAACTTAAGTCTAGAATTTGATTTAGAGTGAACTTCGGGGGCCTGAACTTTAGGGTGTAAATGTGACCTGCAGTGTCATAGCGATTAATCCACTTACAGCAAGAATGGAAGATCTTGTGATTGAGTCATGACATGACAAGCCTCTAATTCTAAAAGTGTGGTACGTTGGCTCTTCTTGGCTTTCAAATGATATATTTGTTAGGGTCATAAAGTTACCTGTCTTTAGAATCACTGAGAGTTAAATCCAAGATAATTTAATTGAAACTACAATAATCGTGTTATGTGACCTATGGGAACAAAAATCAAATACTCTGTTGGAAAACAAATGATGTCATTTCATGAAATCATCTCATGATGATTAAAAAACCCATGATATAAACCTGTTTTCTAAGCTCCTATTTCCAAGGTATATTAGTATCCATAATATTATTTTTTAGAAATTAATTTTTTGTCATAAAATAATAAATATACATTGAAATAGACTACTTTTTGTGTGGTGAATCTAAAGTTATATTCATTTCAATACATTTGGAGTAATTATATAGTTCTAAAAACTACCTCCTGGTTTCATATACTAAGTTCACCATTTGGAAGCTGTGTGACCATAGTTAAGGTAATCAACCTTTCTGTACTTCAGTTTCTCATTAAAAAAACCTTCTTGTTAGGGTTAATGTGTTGGTGTTAAAATTATATAAGTCAGCAACTATAAGATACTTAAAAAGTACTTGACACAAAATGAGTACATAATTTATTCGTTTTGAATGCCTGTGCCAAAAAACAATCAGAAGGTTGCATTTGAAAAAGTTCCTTTCATATACATTATCCCATTTAATATGCATGATAACCCTGGATTGTAGTTGTCCCCATCTTACTTATGAGGAAAGTCGTGGCATAGAAATGAAAAAATTTGCTCAAGGTCACAGCATTAAACAGCAGTCAAATAAAATCAGCAAAGGTCAACGCCAGTGAAAGCAACCCTTTGCATTTCTTCACAGTCTTGCTTTTCTCAGATTTGCTGGGCATCTTTACATTTGATCATGTCATCAATTTAGTTCATTCTCCAGAAATCATGAGATTAGATCTGCATTTCAGTCACTCTTATCCTTGATGCACTTGGGAACTGAAATCCTTTCTTAGAATATACCTAAATATAAAGCTTGATTCTTCAAGCCCTGCGAGCCATCTGTGAGTTATCTGATGAAATACTTGCCTCCCCCCTTACACCACAGATACTGCTCTCTGAAAATTTTTTGAGTCAAAAGTGTTTGCACACTTTTATCCATTTGAGAACAAGATTTCCTGCAAATTCACCTGAGACCTTAAAAATATGCATTTGGATTTTATATTGAAAGCAAATTCACACTCTGCCCTTCAGTCTTTCCTCAAAGTCTCAAGTGCATAAAAGTTTGTTACCTCAGGGAGTGAATGCCATTTTTATATCATAAAGTAAAGCTACACATTTATTCACATAGTGTTCAAAGTATTGCTGCAAAATTATTTTCTCTACATCAAGGTTTAACTTTTAGCATTCAATTAGATGTTTCATCACATTGTATTTATCTAATATTACCATCACCATTGCTGCATATCAGACATCTTGCTTTGAGCTGACTCAGACAGTGAAAATCCATCATCATTTAATAAAAGATTTTAATAAATTCTTTAAAGTGAAATCATATATCTATAATAAATCTAAGTTCTTGATTTACTAAAATCTGTTTTTAAATGCATTGTTTATTCATTCTTCTTATCAGAAGATACAACATTCTTAATTGAGAGATAAATATGCTTCTTCATTAGTAGAAAATTACCAAAGCTTAGCTATGATGTTGATAAAACTATAAATGATAAATTATTTGACAGAGAGCTAACAATGCCTACATTTTTGATCAAGTAGAATAACACTTAGCTAAATCATATTCTATCAAAAATCTATAATATTTTATAAACCAAAATAACCATATTCCCTGGGTAAAATTAGATTTTTGTATGTTTAAAAGATATTTTAAAATCATAAAATTATCAACATAAAACAGAATAAAATAGCTCTAAAGGCTCATTTTAATGTTTCTGTACATTTTTTTAAGGGCAAATGTTTACCTGGGTACTTAGGATATGCAAATAAAACCATAATGAGATATCACTTCAGCCCATCAAGACGCTATATTAAAAGACAGATAACACCATGTATTGACAAGGATGTCGAGAAGCTGGAACCCCATATACTACTGGTTAGAATGTAAAATGGTGCAGCTGCATTGGAAAACAGTCTGGCAGTGCCTCACTGGGTTAAACATAGAGTTATCATATAATCAAATAATTTCACTTCTATGTGTATACTCAAGAGAAACGAAAGTGGATGTCCTCACAAACATTTCTACACAAACATTCATAGCAACATTATTTATTTATAAAGAGAAGCAACCCAAATATACATCTGATGAATGGATGATTTAGGTATATCCATACAAGAGAACAATATTCATCAAAAAAAGAAAAAAATTACTGATAGATGTTACAATGTAAAGGAAACCTAAAAAATTACGTGAAAGAAATGAATCATAAGGGAAGGCATGTTGTGATATATCTATGTTAAATGTCCATAACAGGCAAAGGTAAGTCAGAAAGTAGTTAACTAGTTGGCTAGGACTTGTGAGATGGGGCTGATGGGGAATGGAGACTAAGGGTGCAGGTTTTTTCTTGGGGTGATGAAAATGTTACTAAAATAAATCAGTGTGATGGTTACACATCTTTGTGTATTATATAAAAAAAGAGAGTTTTTTAAAAAGAGAGTAACAGCAAAATAGGTCAGTATTTAATGAAAGAAATCTTGATTTCCTCCCATATTTGTTTGAAGATCTTGTCCAAGTATACTGTATGGAACACACTGAATTGAAGTATTTGAATAATACTGGATTTTAATCTTATTTTACCAGTTCTTATCAAAGTAAATGCTAGGTAAATTCTGTTCAATCTATAATTACTCTTTGCATGGGTTAAAAACATTTTGAATAGTATTCAAATTCTGTCATTGTAAAAATTATTTGAAATGAATATTACACTTATAGAAATATAGACTTTGCAAATAACTAAGCATTAGTATAATTATTTCAATTCAAGGACATTCATTAATATTGTTTCTAATAGGAAAAGTTTAAGAAAACTAAGATGTTCAACAATAAATATTAGGTTAGACAATTTCACATCATTCAATGATATATTATTCATCCATGTTTTGACAGATATGAAAATAGTTAAATGGCAATGTTTATAATACAATGTTTAATAAATAAAATAGTTTGTACATGAGTATATACAATATACAGTCTGATATTTTTGCTCTTTTTTGGTTTTTGTTTTGATTGGTTTGTTTTTTTTTTTTTGCTTAAAGCTGTGTATAGAAAGTGGTAAGTTAACAGCAGTGCTTCTCTGGTCAATAAATCAGACAGTCAAGGTGTCTAGCTTTACTTTTGTTTACCTATATTTACAAGTTTTTTGTTATCCATTAATTTGGTGATCTGGAAGACATTCAAACTTTTAAAATAACAAATTACAGCAACCAGCTCAAGGTACTACATTATCACCTCAACATTTCACCCTATAGTTAACCCAGGTTACCCTAAAAAGAAGACAATAAGAAATGGTGAGCCTGGTAGAATATACACAAAGGCAGAGGAGCAATCCCACCCACCTGATTTTGGTAATGGACTGATGTACCTAACACTATTCCAGCTCTTTCATCCATCACTGTTTAGTCATGGTCAACTCCCTATCATTCTTACCTTCTAGAATACTGAAAGATTATGTGTGTCCTTGTTAACACACACACACAAAATGAATTAGCTGTCTGAAGTAAAAGGAGTCAACTAGAAGCGTGTAATGGTCTCAGAGAACAATATGAGAGAACTAAGTCAAGTAACCACAAATTCCTGGATGTAATGTCACCATTCAGGACCACTCTTAAGTTTAAGCTAGGAGGACCCCTGTCCTAAGTGCTGAGTTCCAAGAACCTTCCTTGACCATTGACTTCTGTGAAGCAAGAGTCTAGGAAGCTACTTGGACTTGTTTAGTCAGAGGCTGAGCCTTGCCTTCTAGACCATGTTCTGCATATATAAGATTCCAGAATTTTCTGCACAAATAATTCTTAACCAATTCATAGAACTTAAGTAAGTCTCTTCATAGATGTTGCCCACTAAAAAATGAACCAGATACAAGTGTGGCGAAGGTTTAAATTTCTCCTGGGGAAAATGAATAGAACTTAGGCCCATGTGTTAGGGTGTCACAGGATCTAGCCATCTCGGGTCAATTTATTTATGACTTCTTTCCTTCATACATAAAATTACCAACATAATGCCTGAGGTTATTGAGAGAGTTAAAAAGATAATACATATAGAAAATACCTGCAAACTGCAACATGCTATCTGAATGATCACATTAGCGTGATCATACCTTAGGGAGAATGCTGACAGCTGTTAATCAAGAATTAAGAGAGATTTGCTAAATAGGGGAGATATTTGACAATGATGAAGAATGATAATAGACACAACAGTACCTCTTTAAACACTATTCTATTCAAATCTTTACATTTGCCTGCTACTGCTTAGTCCAAAAGTAGAATGAGTATCATTCACATAATCTATAAAATTTCCCTACAATGAATTTGCAGGCTTCATTCAATCACCCCCATAAACTCAATATACCCTAAGTCTGTTGTTAAGTTATTCAAGGATTTCACAATATACAGCAGAGATCCAGTTATCATTAAAATGAAGTGCTGACATTGGAATAAGGCCACAGGAAGTGTTTACTGCTGCCACTCTGGAATTATAATTATTTCTTTGCTTGGCTTTTAGAGGTCTGAATCATCTGCTGCATCTCTATCTTGTTTACTAATAACATATTTGAAATTAAAATGTTGACATGCCCATGTATATATGTTTATCGAAAATAGAAACAATTTTAGCATTGGGTTGACAGAAAGATAGCATCTTAGTTAACTGCTTAAATATATTATTTATGCTGGATGCACAAAATTTTATATGATAGTGATTTTTCAATTTAACAGAATATAGGCTAAAAGTATTAGAGAGTTTCAGAGGAAACTCAACAGTGATCAGGAAGTAAAGGATAGAAAATGAAATGTTTTATTTAGAAGATGTACATCCAAAGAGACTTCTCTCTCAGGAGCAGGAATTTTGCTGAAAAGATCACCTAGATGTAAGATACTAAAGACAAATATCCCAGGAAATTAAAGAATAAACAGTTAAAGGAGAACGATGGAAATGAATATAACACACTTAGTAAAAGACAGGACAATAACATCAGACAAACAAAGCCTAAACTTAAAAATAGGAAAATTTAAAAAAATATTATTTCTTGGGACCTCTCTGGTGGCACAATGGGTTAAGCACAGCACTATGATACAAAACACACTCACCACAGCATGAGTTTGACCCCACTGCTGGCCAGGTAGCTAACCCAGATGTCATGGCAGACCTCTCCTGATTCACCTGCTGCTCCCCTCAACAGTGTGTTTCAGTCGATCTGCCTGTGAGTACAGAAAACATATAGCTCAAAATGCAGCATCCTTTTCTGTATAATCTGGAATTCACCTATTTTTCCTCAAGACATAGGTTGAGAAGTACATCACTAAATATTTTCACACAAACTATCGACTCATGGAAATGGGTTGGTCAAGCCAGGATATACTTTAGAGAAGCCATCACCATGCCTTCCCACATCAAATTTGTTTTAACCTTGCATTGTTATTGTTGGGATGTAGAAAAAATTTTAACTATGTTAACCACCTTGAATGTCAATGTCCTACTCTCCTGTTCCATACCAATAAATTCCTTATCAAATCCAATGCAGGTGATAAAGCTCTGTTGGTAAATATGGAGGTAGATATTGTTATAAGGACTAAGGTGGATATGTTATAATCTTATGCAATATAATATAAAACATTATTTACAAAAACATGTATAATTGTCCTAGTTTGCTGTTCTGTTCTGAAAATCCCCCACTCTTAGCATTACAAAGTGAAATGACAAAGTGACAGTGAAGTCAGCACTTAGAACTCTCTTCTCTCGGATAACTGCATGGTGCTTTCTCACTCTTCCTTCAGGTTCCATCCAAAAGTCACCTCTTCTGTGAGTTTAGTCCTTGACAATCCTATACAAAGACAACTTTTGGGCTTTTCTGATGACACAGGGGTTAAAAGTTTCAGTGTTATCAAGCTATTGCCAGCTTCCCTCCCTCCCCAGCTAGGGAGCTGACAAACAAGGTACAGCAGACCTCTCCTGTCTCACATGCTGCTCCCCTCAGCAGTGTATTTTAGTATATCCACCTGTTCTGCTCCCCACTCTGTCTCGTTGACAATTTAAATTCTCCTTCACTATCTGTTCTCCCTTAGCATTGTGATTCTATATCGGCAGTAGGCCTTATTATATTTTGGATATAGATATGATTTGCTTATTTAAGTAGTTAAACTATGACCAGTTCATCTTTTGATCCCATAGTGTCAGACACTGTGCCTAGTACATGGCAGTTGTAATGTTTATTAAGTGGGTAGACGTCTTAAAATGAAATTCAAGTTATGGAGATATTGAACTTCTCTTTTCCGGATCAGACTAAGCTTTATTTAATGAGGATGACTCTGATAGTATCCAAATTAGAATATTAAATTTGGTTAGGGTAGTAGAAGTAAAATAGCCCACCTCTCTTCAAAAGAGAATCCCCATTAAGAGCTTAACTCAACTCACTTCAGAAATTAGAAAAAAAGAAAAACATTGTAGGAAAGATTACCTGTATTTCTGTCTTTTATAAGCAAGATAAAATCTATTGCACAGCCTTTAACACCATATGGTAACTGTCTGTTTCTGGATGAAAGATTCAACTGCTATTTTTTTTGTGTGTGGTGCTGATAAAACTCAAAATGAGCCACAAGGCAGGATAGCATAACAATGACATCAGATTTATGGAGACCCAGAGATCCTCTCCCCCAAACTCCATCAAGACTATTGCTTAGATGCGAACTGAGCTTTTACAATGAGTATTTCTCCCTCTCGTATAAATGTGGGTCAGAGGGATGTAGGGGGTGGATCAGTAGATTGGCCCCTCCCCCAGGCCAACATTGCAACTTCCAATGGAAAACAGACAATTTAATTAAGGTCTACATTTCTGAATCTTTGAATCAATAGCTCATTATCTGCTATTTTTGCCAATATGTAAAACCTTTAGGATAGTTTTTACAATTAAATCCAAAACCCGCATTTATAAACTGCATGCAAATGGAGATTGAAAAGGATTTCTCCTTCTTATTTTTCAAGTGTTAGTTTTTGCCCTTATTCTGCTTGTCAGTTGCTCTATAAGAAATATGCAATTCTGAGTGCTTCTCATTGAGACAGTAACCTTGACATATACAAATGGACTACCCACCTCCTACAAAACAGTTATGCTACTTATCAGATTTCCTGGCTTCTCAAACTACTGTTTTCTGTCAGGTGGGAAGGACTATCCTTTTGGGAGATCAAGGGCCATTAGATATAATTAACTTTCCCTTTTCCTTTCCTCTTACGAGATGGCGTTTAAACAACTGCTCCACATCCCACCATGGTTTGTGATTACATTCTATTAGATGTGATGAAGCATCTTCAGAGAAAAGAGCCATCATTAGAAAATCAGTTTAAAAAAAATTCCCATGTGATCTGATAATTATCTCATGGAGTAGAGATTATCTGCCTACAGTAAGAGGATTTATTTGGTTCATTACTGTACTCATAATAATAGCTTGGCATGTGATATAACAAGGAGAAAGTAAAGTATACAGTCTCAGGGGAACAGAGATACTACTTCAATTCTATAAAGGAAATCAGCCATAAGGAGAAAAAAACAAAGTGTAAATAACAATCATGCTTTCAAAAAGAACTTGATCAACTTTATTTTTCATGGTTCACACTGATATAATTAACCAGAATAGCTGGTTGTTAATATTGTTCAGTGTCTCTGGCTTTTATTCCCACATGCAGTCTACAGATCAGCAGGATAGGTTTAAACCAAACTATTTCATTACCTTCCCCAAATGAGGAGAGCAGCAATGAGAAAATCCACCGAGGAAGGGAGAGTAAGACAGAGAAAAAGAGTGCAGGGAAGTCTGGCTTAATCCCATACTCCTCATTAGGAAAAGACGTGATTCAGCCACTCCAGGTAGGGAAGGAAACCAGGGTCAGACTTGAGCAGAAAACATAAGGAAATGCCTCCGGGTGCTGTTCATTGTTTTGTTTAAAGCAAATCTCCACAATCTCATATTCATACATATGTGAAAGCACAAAATGATATTTCAGTTCAAACACAAATGCATCTTATATTCTGTACCACTTCAAGTAAATAAATAAATAAATGAATGAATAGATAGATAGATAGATAAATGAATGAATGAATGAATAAATAAATAAATAAATAAATAGAATGAACAACTGAGACCTGGAAGCATTATGCAAAAACCCTCATAAAGCAATCAGGATCTGAATATCACAAAAATGGACATTTGATACAGACTTACATGGCATTTCGTTTTACCCTCTCATTTTATAACATAAACCAGAGAAATGAATTATATTACAAGATCGGATTGGCTGTATTTCCCCCACTAATTTATGTCAGGATTACATCTAATTTACATACAACTAAGTGGCAATATATGTGTGTGGGGGTGTAGATATGTGTTTTTTTTTTTTCCTGACTTTTTAAAGAATACAGTGTTTCCATGAACTTGTTGTATCACGGTCTCAAAAAAAGAAGTTTAGAATCTAATGGATTGGAATCATGTAGTAATGTTTATTGCACACCTGCTAGGTACATAACCTGTAGCTCCATATCATCCTCAAATGACCCCATGAGAAATATACCATTTTCCAGGTGAACCATGTCACTCAGAACAGTTAGGCAGCTCTTGCCACATGAAGAAGAAATGGCCAAACCTAAGATTAAACCTGGATCACTTAGACCCCCACACCCACAGTCTGGCTGACCTCATGCTGCTGCCTCAGTGCAAACGTTAACTGGTCTGAGGAAATTCTATTTGTGAAGTTCCCGCTTGTGTTTTAGCTAGAGTTGGAAATAACATCACTGTGACTCCAACTTGTGACTTTTTGAGAAGTGACAAGTTGGGAACGCTAAGTAAGATAGAAAATCCCACAGGCCATCTGAAGAGGAAATAGTAGGCCCAGTTGCTGCTTCAAACATCAGTCATCTGTAGTCCCACCCTTTCACCATTCACACTAGAGAGCAGCCCTACTCTTCTCAAGAGAAGCTATCATGTCCCTTAAGGCTTTTCCTAGGCTGAAATCCTAATAGGACAGAAAACTTGTTCACACATGCCTGATGCTGAATTTTACTGTGTGTTAGAACTCTCCTCAGAGAAACCTGATAATGTAGTTGATGAGGTTGCACTTGTGAATAATGAAAGAAGCAAGCCAAACTTCTTTGTTTTTCTAAAGACGAAAACAGAAATGTTGGCCTGCCAGTCTGATTCTGGAAAGAATAATTTATCTGGTGAACTCAAGTTTGGAATACAAAGGTGAGAGTTAAGGACTGAGAAACTTGGTCTATATTCATTTTCTACTAGCAAACGACTACGTGTGTCTTCAAGAAGGTCAGCCAAAGTATTTCATGGAATTCTACCTAGGTGAAGGATTCCAGGTAGATTCACAGTAAGTTCTTTGCTGCAAGCATTTTTGTTGCACATGCATAACTAATAGGCCATAAGGAAATTTGATCATAATAGACCAAATAACTGGTTCACAGTTTGGCTTGCCAGTCTGGTTTCAACTGATATAGTACTCCATTCTTAACAACAACAAAATAAAGCTAATAAAATTTCCTGGAAGTGTGAAATAAGAGTGTCAAGTCAGATTGCAGACTATACTAGAAAATGATAGCATATCATTTTGCAAATCCTTCTGTGAGCACCATCATCCCTCCCACTCACCAAAACCAAAAGTTTCCTAAGCTATGGCAAATGTAAAAGAAACAGTAATTCAGAGCAGTATGCGAGAGCATTAATTATCAATTCTTTAACTAATTTAGATACAGCAATTTGTTCTCTAACACTTTCTTTACCAAATTTATCATGCAATATTAGAAGTTGGAGGCCAAAGAAGATTCAATCTCCTTCTGTCCTCCAAAAAAGGAAACAATTATATGATTCCTGACAAGTACAGTCCTGAAAATGATAATTTTTTTTTTTCGAATTCATAGTGGAGAACACGATGTAGACAGAATTTTGGCATTTGGCACAGAATCTGGTTCAGATGAAATGATGAAATGTAAGGACTAGAAATAAGATGGAAGATTTAAATGTAGTCCAGATAGGTATTACCAGTCATCCATGTCACACGTAATGATAAGAAATAGCAACAGCGCTTACCTGTCAAATAACTGTGCCAAAGCTTTATACAACACAGTAAAAGTTAACTTATAGATGTGCATGATATTATTTAGAAATTCATACCTTTTTAATGAAGGAAATTTTAGTAAAAATGAAAAAGTATTTCATTATGTCCTTTTCTATATACTGTTCCTCTTTCCCTCTCTTATTTTTAATTTTTTTTTTGGTGAATTTATCTTTTTTAAGACAAAATTGCCTTGTGGTAAATTGGTTATCCAGCAAAAATGTCTGTAGTAGAAATGTTGCAACAAAGAAATACACTGGACATGATGAGAAACAGGTGCCAAACCTAAGCTCTTGCATAGCCTTTGTCCCATATACGCAGATACTTGAAATTTTGCCTGTTTAAATTAAGATATCTGTCAAGATTATTCAACATAAAAAGAATGATCCACCTATGTGAATGAATTCACCTATGTGCCTAGAGCAATGGTCAGCAAGCTTTTCATGTGAAGATCCAGATAATGTTTTAGGCCAAATTTTATCAGTCTATGTCTATATTCTTCATAGTTATTAGCAGCAAAATCTTTAACATGAAAAGTTCTTTCATGTATAAATAAGGACAAAGTGGAAAGGGAACTTGGGGGAGATATTTGCCTAGACAGGAGTGTGAAAGGGGCAGTGGTAAAGTTGTCTTATTGCTTAATGCTGGGGAGATACACTTTGCATATTTTGTGTTTGGGAGAGATTGTTCATGAGCCTTTAGGCCAGACTCACAGAAAAGTTGATTTGCTGGAGAAGCAGCCTGAAGAGTTAGTGAAGGGGAGCCAGAAAGGAAGGAGTCTGGAAGGTCACCCAGGCCCCCACTGGGCAGTGGTTCTGAGAAGGGGGCCAGTGGAAGACAGGGTGGCAGCTGACACCTGGTAGCCACTTCCCAGGTGAAATAGTAACCCAGAGCAAACAACGACCCCTAACCAAGAGGGTGCATATGACTCCTGTACTTTTCTATTGCCACCCCCGACCACAGGGAAACACATGACTTGCCAGTAATTTTCCACTCAGGCCTGGCAGAGAGGGGGCATATAAAAGACCCCTAGCTTGTACACTGGGCGCGACTTCTCTGACCCCCACTCAGGGGATCGGGGAGCTTCAACCCGGAGCACAATAAAGGTTCCTGCTGGTCAGAAACATGGCCTGGTTTTTTCTCTCCTCTCTCCCTCTCTCCCACGCTCGTGCCCGCTCATCCAGCCACACCAAAACCTTTCAGAGTCCAAAGTTATTCTCTGTCTTGGTAACCTCAAACTTTCCAAGGCTTCTCCACACTGTTATTTACTTATTTATTTATTTTGCATGCACTGATACCACATGAACATTTGACTTCATCTCAAAGTGCATTTTTTTATTTCAAATTTTTAAATTTAATTGTGTAATAATTGACTGTCTTCATTCATTTGACTGTATAGTATATCACTTTACCTTAAACTTTCATCATAAAGCAACGTCCTACCAAAGAATCAGGCATAAGACACAGGAAAGCTCACCGAGGTTCAGGTCCAGAAGTTTCTTCATACAGAATATCTGACTGTTGTTTTCTCTCTGAACCCCAGTTGTCACATTTATGAAATGAAATGGGTTAAGTAACTTCTAAGATTATTGTAAAAACTAAAGTTTGGAATTCATTCAAGTGCATGTCACAAAGTTTAGGCCATCACAGATACCCAATTGTAACTATTACTAGTCTAACACAGACCAATGCTGCTTCCAAACTGATGCCAGGTTTGTTGCTATCACTTTGAAAACTATTGAATATGATGGCTATTATCTATGTGATTTTTTTTTTCTCTCAAATAATACATGTCTTAAAAATTCATATTGTGGATCTTTGGGGCAGGACATTTCACAGTAACTCATATTTCTCTTTAACCTCAAATTTTTCTCTAAGTAATTCTACTTGATAAAGTTTCTAGTTAGAGTTCATAAGGCAGAAGGCTCTTTCTTGCCCATCCAAAGGTTCTAGGCTGCAAAGACATAAAGTTTTCATTTTATTTGACCATTCATTATTTTTTTCTGCAACTCTGCTTCCATTCTGTTAATGGTAATAGCACCAAGATTACTCTGGACTTTTAAAATGTGTTTATTTGTAACATTCAGAGCTTAGAATAAGCTTTGCTTCCTTTAAAGTAAAAAAATAGAAATCCTTTCCTCTTGAAAGGCAATCTTCCCATACAATCAAAATTAGTTATCTTATAAGGTTAAAAACCCATTCATTTTACAAAGATGGAAAAGGTAGGTCCATTCACCTCATTGTCATTCAAAACAAGTTTGTTTTGAAAACAAAAATCCACTCTGTAACAGTCATATACTCAAAAGTCTAGAAAGCATTGTACCTGGGGAAAAGATCAAGTATGACTATGTGCTAGCCTCTATTTAACTGTATAAAAGCTACTCAGAAAAGAGTGGTTTTATCTTTTAAAAGTGGGCATTTACTCCTTGCATTGTGATCTAAGCGCTGTAGCCAGGAGCATCCTTGGCAGTGCAGCCCCAAGGCAAACCTCAGTGTGTGTTTCCTGTCTCCTCCCAGGAATGTTTTCTACAAGCAAAACCAAGATAAATACAACATGCATTAAAGGTAGTCCTGCAGGGGAAAAGAAGTTACTAGAGAGTAGTCTGATGCTTGTAAAAGTAAAAAGATATAGTCCCACTGGTGTTTTAAGGAGAGGGAAGTTATGAGCAAATTTTGTGCATGGGAGTGGTAGATACGTCTTTCATGTTTTAGTATTACGTGATTAGTCAACCGGACATGAGTTGCCGCTCATTTCATAACTGTGTATTCCCTCAAAATGAAAGTCCAGGGACAATAACACAGAATTTCAATAACCTCATAAGGTCCCACCTAATACTAATAACATGCATGTTTAACTAGAAGAATCTGACTCAATGACATCTGAACACTTAAAAAAATGGCCTCCTACAGGAGAGGTGTAAATACTCCCCCTCTGTACACCATGCTTCTTAGACTTATTCTCTTAAGCTTAAAACACCTTGCTACCCATTACAATGGTTTTCTCTTTTTTTCTTCAATTTCTCTTTCTCCTCTTTCTGTTCCATAAGTTACCAAAGTTCTCCCCAAACTTAAAAACGCTACTCCAAAGTTCTGCTGCTTCTTTTGGGGCTTTCAACATTTCATTTACTGCTAACATCTTAGGTGGTATGTAAGTTTTAACTATTTTTTTCTCATTTGATCTCCCCTCAACTCACTGCAAACGAGGTAATTTTCAAACCACGCTGCAAAGAATGCACTCTCAAAATTACAACACCAGCTTCTTTATAATTCTACAACTTTTCATTCACTCAAATTTTCCTTCACATTTTTAATAGTACAGATAGATTCTGTTAACTCTTTGGGACTCTTTTCTATATTAAGAGGAGCAACAAATAGTTCAAGGTTTTTATGTCTGGGTTACAAGTGTATTGTACATATTTATGTTGACAATCAACTTTGGAAACCAGTAAGTAAAGGATAATTAATTTAATAAGAGTAATTAGAAACATACCCAAATAAATGGCAACATTTATTCAAACATTTGGACAAATAAGAGAACATCATGCAAAGAGATAAATTCAGATAATACCCACAAAAGGCAAGGGCATAATCTGCTTTAAGAAACAGGTCTGTGAATGCCAAAGTGTACAGTTAAGGCAGTGTCCATGGCCTCCATGAGCTACATAAGGTGTCTACATAGTCAATGATGAGTAAATATACGATTTACTCATTCTGAGATGTACGATTCTGAGGAAGGTTGAATGAACCAGTTATTTGAGAGCAAAGTATTGTTCCAATAGATTTTAACCATAAGGCATCACTTATTTGATTTCTTCTTTGAAGGGATCATTTTGGGAAATGATTAGTACCCTAATATGCTCTGCAGGTTAATTCTACTTTCGAAGTATTCATATATGTAAGGATAAAGGCAATTACATAGTAGTTCTATGGCATAAAGGGAGATTTGTCACACACTCATTTGTTTTCCAATTAGGCATTGTTCTTATCCCTAACATTGCAGAATTTGAGAACCCAGAATTTGTTTTCAAGCACCCATTCTAATCTGTTTATTTTACAAATTAAAATTTTTAGGATTTTTTTCATCCTGGAACCATATTAAGTTCCCTGGAGATTTGATCTAATACTGGACTCTAAAGCAAGTGTCTTTTATTTTTATAATACATGTTAAATATTAATCAGCTCTACTAGAATACTACAGGAAATCTTATTCTACTAACTGCTACAGTCATGTCCATCTTCTTCATCTTCCATTACATTAAAAGTTCATGCTTGTAATAGAATCCTTCATTTGAATTTAAGCAATTCTTTATCAGAAAGATTTTCTATTACAGATATACCTCCATAAAAGGGAGAGACACCATTTTACCCAAACCCACTTACATGTTGTCACCATGGGTTACAAGTCCCAGTATGCCATGAACTAGACTTCCTGAATGGGGGTCATCCAGGGAAGAGAAAGATGATATATAAAGGGAGGTGGACCAAAGTGGAGGAGACATGTAGAAACTCGTGGAAAAAATACTTGGAAGAGACACATGAGAGCGAGAGAGACACATGGGGAGAATAAGCAACTTCTGGTCCTTGGGAGACAATGACAGTCACTATCTTGATATGATATAATTTGAATTTTGAGACTCTTCTTCCATCCCAGCTCTCTGGCTCCCCACCAGAAAGTTCCTTAGACAGGTGACAAGTTCTCAAGCTCAGTGGCCCTGCTTTAGGCCAAACCCGCTTGGCTGGGCATTTGCCTATGAGGCGATCAGTAATTTCTGGACTTTTATTTGAATGAAGAAGAAATAAATCATGAGGATGCACTAAATCACTAATTACATATAAGTATTTATTTGTGTATAACACATTTGTCCCCAGCTGCTGAACGCAAATAAAAATATTTTAATATCTTGCCGATGTTGTCAAACCCTCTACTTAAGAGTTCTTATGCCTTGCTCTTTGGGAGCCTCTAGGAATATGTCAGAGATGCTCAGCAAGAAATTCACTCAATTTCTGCTGTTCCAATTTCTCATGGAAATGCACTACCTGCTCACCTGATGTGGCACTACCCACTGAGTCCATTATGAGTACCACCTGAATAAAGGCCCACTGAGCACAGAGACTGAGTAATTCCACTGAGCTAATGTGCCCCCTGAAAAATTAGCCCTTTTGTCTGGATGCAGAAAGAGCAAATAGATTTATATTTCCGAAGTACCTTTCTTGGCTATAAATTATACTGTTGCAATAAACATAGGTGGAGACTGGAATTAGAGAGAACAATTAAAATTATAGTTCCCATATTCCAGGAGCAAAATTAGTGTCTGAATTGAGTGGTGGAACTTGAGATAGAGAATAATGGAGAGATTTGAGAGATATTTAGGAGAATCAATAGCACTTTGTGATCGATTAGACCCAGAGCTACAAAAGAGCAAAGTCATGGATAATTTACCAGTTTCTAGATTGAAAACTGGATACACTGTGGTGCCGTACGTCACAGCAGGAGACCGTGTGTGTGGACATGTGGCAAGAGAATTATGCTTGTTTGTGACAGATAAAGCTGAGATAATAATTTAAAGTTTAAAGTCAAAACACAGGAAGTGTCTACAGTATATTTAGAGATTTTCCTCCAAACACTACACAGTTGATATATTTCTCCTTTGTGCATCTCTAAATGACCAGAATGAGTGCCTACCTTTTGTGAGTGCAGGTGATCTTTTGTATACTTTTTCAACGTCATTTTTCCCAATTGCCCCAGGTCACATTGACCTCGCCAGCATTTGTACTCCTGTAGCCCTACTATGTGCACAGCGCAACTGACAGCATGCACTACCTTATATTATATATATATATTTATATTACACATACTATGGTGTGTGGTATATAACTGTATTATATGTAACTCTTTCTATTATATTTCTCTGTAGTATGTGGTAGTATGTGCACTAATTTGTCTTATATGTACCTGTATTACATATACTACCTTGTATTATAGATAACTGCATGATATATACTATTTAACATTATGTACACCTCCTTACATACACTAACTAATGTATCCTACATCCATATGCTACCTATTTTTGCACACACCTGTGTTACATGCATTATCACAGGTTACATATAATTATATTACACATGTTACAATGTTATGAGATTTTCCACTCCTACCCTATAAGCGGGCTGTCAGTATAGAGTTGTGATTTTTAAAATTTGCACTATTTCAGTTAAGCTGTTGGAAAGAAAATCAGAATATGCAAAGGATCCTGATGATCAAAGACTCAACAAACAGCAGATTCCTGATTCAAGAGCAGGAACAAGAGTAAGAAGAATATGGAGTTACAGCTGAGTGACACACTAAAGGAAACACACACTGTACCTTATGGATTATAAGTACCATTAATGATAGCAGAGAAAAAAGAAGACTTTGCAAAAAAAGACCTACATTTTAGAGAGCCAAAATATGAGTAGGGTGATGGGAAGAAAGAAGTTGAGAATAATGAGGTGAGAATGACTTTTATAATGAAAGAATGGGAGGAACCCTGTATCTTTTTTTTTTTTAAATATTTATTTATTTATGCATACAAGAACTGGGGTACAGGCCAGAAGGGGGGGAGGTGAGAGGATTCACCACAGAGAGCAGGGAGCAGAACAGGCAGATCAACAGAAGTACACTGCTGAGGGGAGCAGCGGGCACAGCAGTAGAGGTCTGCCGCACCATGTGAGTCCCCTCCCTGGCCGGCAGCAGGGATCGAACTCGTGCTGCAGTGGCTGCGGTTTGCTTCACAGTGCGTTGCTTAACCCACTGCGCCACCAGGGAGGCCCGGAACCCTGTATCTTAATGACATTAATACCTGGTCATCATCCAATGCTTGCCATGTTCAGCATTACTCTACCCATTTACAAATACTATTATTATAATCATCACAACGACCCTATGAAGTAGGGTCTATCATTATCTTCATCTTATATATGATAAAACTGAAGAGCAGAAAGGGTGAATCCAAATCTTCACCTACTAAGGTTGCTTTAACAAAAATGGCATAGACTGGTGGCTCACAGATAACAGGAACCCTTTTCTCACAGCTTGGAATACTGGGAAGTGCCAGATCAAGGAACCAGAATCTGGTGATGACCCATTTCTGGTCCATCGATGGACACTGTCTTCTTACTGTGTCTTCACGTGACAAACAGGAAGCATGAACTTTCGTGGACCTCTCTTATAAAGAACCAAATCCTACTCAGGAAGTTTTCACTGTCCTGACCTAATAATTTCAAAAAATAACTCCACTTCTTATTATAGTTACCTTGGAGGATTTCAACATAAGAATTCTGGGACACACACAAAAAATTCTAGCCACTTCCTCAAAGTCATAGAGCAGGGAAGTGTAATCTAAATCAGGATTACAGTGTAAGTGGTTCAGGCTCTGGACCCAAATAATCTTAGTTTTTAAAGGAATACACACTTGTAAAGGAAAACTTATTGTCAATTTAGAGAAAGTAGCTGCAATCAGAGATATAAAGAGATAGTCTTCAAGTGTGTAACTCCTATGTAATCTGCTCCCAAAAGAAGTATTTTACCATCAAGACTTAGCATAAAATTATTAAACAATAATAGTCATCATTCATTAAATTCGTATTATATGTCAGGCAGATGAAGACAGAAGTTTCCATATATCATTTCTAATTTTACATGAGCTCTGTTAAACTATTATTAGTACCATATTATATCTAAGCATACTGAGTTTTGAAGTTGTTGCCATCTACACACAGCAAGGAGAAGAACAGACTTGGGACTCAAATCTATACCTATTTCTATTATTTATAAATAGTCTATAGTATTTTATTATAGCATTCCAAACAGACTGAGATAATTTCTTAAAGCAATCTTCTATAGCTATAGGTCTGCAAAATGAGCAAACTTTTGGAGACTCAAGTAGTGGTTATTATAAAACCTGCTTTTCCTTAAACTGGGATGTGAAATGCATGCTTAAAGTCCCATCTGAATTTCAGATGAGTGTGGAAGATTTCTTGTTCCATGTGTTATTAGAAATAATTCAACCTTTCTTGGTAAAACTGGCTACAGCACTGATTACAGACAGTAAACTACATTCCTTCCTAAGAGAACAAAGTTTAACACATTCATGTGAAAGATGATGATAGCTAAATATAGAAATCTATAGTGAGCTTATAAGTGTTAATATATTAAATGTGTAAAATAGGTAATTTCTTATTATTAAGGGCATTCTGTACATTACAGCTTCACAGAAGAGACAAAAGGGACTAAAACTTTTAAAACTGAATGTCATCTACATTTTAGCTTAGATGAATGGCAGAAAATTGCTGCATGAATCATGTGAAATAGATGAAAAGATAAAGTAAAAAAGAGGAGATAGTCCCAAATTTGAAATAAAATTAAGCCTTTTCCTTGAGTTACACATAAGAGCTGTGTAATATCTAGAGGAGATCTCTAACACCTTCCAGTTTATTTGGTTATAAGTTATAGCTAATTTTCTTCACTTTATAAGTTAGCAAACAAATACTAAACGCACAAGGCTTATGTGTAAAACAAAAAGCATTCAGTCTACAATTATGGTCCTTAACTCATATTCCCACAGGATTATATCTGAAATGCTTTTATATGTATTATTTTATGTGACCACACAATATTAAATGTTTAAAGAAGTGGTTCCAGGATATAAAGTTTCGATTTTTAACATCTGAAAACAAAAACTGCAATTTAAAACCACAGTGCTATAATAATAACACTTCTTTAAGATAGTTTTGCCAAATTTATACTAAACACATTTTTGCTGTTACTTCCTTTTCTACATTGTATTGTGAAAGAACAATTTTAGTAATCTTTCTGACTGTCAACAGTCCTTTTATTCATTCACTGCAGAAGATAAGGGCTGTTATGTTCTTAACTGTTCATTTTTTCCCTACACATAATTATTTTATTGTGAAAGATTGCATTTTGCAAGAAAGACTAAAGTAACTTTATCTCACTGCTTACCACAAATTCTAATAATTACACAATGAAATTAGACCCACCTAAGATGATTAAAAAGTTAGAAAATATGGCCTATGTAGAAAGGTTAACACAATTATACTAGATACTTTTAAACTTTTTGTTAAAAGCATGAGTTGATTTAATAACTGTCTCAGGTGTCTGCCAATAATATTTTCTATCTTCATTTTTTACAATTCAAGAAATAATGAATCCTCATTACTATATGAGATTTCATTTAGGAATAAAAAGGTACAGTTTATCAGCGTTTATCTAGAGTCAACATGATGTAGCCGAAGGAACTTGGAATTGGAAGACCTGTATAAATGAACCACCTCTGTGCCTTTATTACCAGTTTGATGTTGGCCACGTTTTCTGATAAAACTTCCTTTGCTTATCTGTACAAGAATAAACTGTATATGCTTCCTGCCTCACCACTTGTGAAAATCTAAATGAGAAAATGTATGAAAAGCACTTTGTAAACTCTAAGGGTTAAACAAATAAAGCTGTTACTGAGTGTGCAAACTGGTGGCAGAAATCTTTTTTTTGTCCTTTCTAAAAATCTTTGAAAGTAGGTCAGAATCTCACCACTCTGGGGCATTTATAATCAGTCTTCTGCAAAAGAAGTAGATTAGGTCGACATTCTGCAAATACTTTATCAGGAGGGAACATTTTTCTTGTTGCATATGTTGTTGGGAACTTAGAGACTCCTTATGCATTTACTTGACAAGATAACTCTGTCACTAGTTCTTTGATTATCTGGTACAAAAGCCTTAAAGAGACTGTTGTCCTTTCTCCTGAGCTCTCTTTTCTTTTCAGCTCCTCTCTCTTGCAAGTATAAACTTCTGTCATCTGATCATAGTACGAAACTTTATTATGCTGTAATTGTCATGGTCTTGTCTAGTATGCCTTTGCTCATTCATTCCATGAAATATTTACCAGTTTATGACTGTGCCAGCTGTGCCTCCCAGCTGCTCACTGTCCCTGTTCTGTTGTAGTTACAGGTCTTATATTATTTTCCCCCTCTTTTTTGACTCTCTTCATAGCAGAACGAGATGCCCTAGGACTACCCACATTTTAAAAATTGATGATAAGCCTGAGAAGATGAGAAAGTTCTACCAGGCTATCTGGTCACTTGGACCATAAACTTGACAGGTCATGTATTTTGATTCATTCAGAAATTACTTATTTTCATTGAAAATTTTTAGTTTTCTGGTCAAGAACTGCCATGATGTCTATCCCTGTGTCTTCGGTATGTCCTGATTTCTTTCTTTTAAATCCATGTTGTGATTCTTCTTTACATCCGGACCAAAAATTATTCCTACAGGCACCAAAGTCATTGAATTTGAATACTTCATCTGTTAAATTTCATTTAATTAAGTAATCTTTTTCTGTTTTTGTAAATAAGCACATCAATCAAAATTCATAATCGATATATAAGAACTATTTGCTACTACACGGGGTTGATAAAATTACATGTGATTTTTATCAGCCTGAGCTATTTTGTAGAGGGTAAATAAATGATCCCCACTCCACTGTTTGGAAATGTTTAAAATAATGATGTTATGAACTGAATACTTGTGCAAAATTTATGCATAAAAGCCCTAAGCCACAACGTGATGTTATTTAAAACTAAAGCATTCAAGAGATACATAGGTTTAGATTAGTTAATGAAAGTAAGACCACCATAATGGAATTATAAGTCAGATTAGAAGAATAAGAAGAGAGAGTGCCCTGTATGTGCTGAAGAAATGTCATGTGAGTTACCAGCAAGAAGGTGGCCATTCACAAGGCAGAATGAGAGCCCTCTCCGGAACTGATGTTGCTGGCACTCTGATCTCTGACTTCTAGCCTCCAGAATTGTGAGAAAATATATGCCTGCTATTTAAACCACCTAGTCTAGAGTATTTTGTTAGAGTGGTCCAAGATGACTAAAATGCAGTGACTCAATCCCATTACCTTCTTACACCTAAAAATCTGAGGAATCACAAGACAGGAATTAGTCAATCAGAACAAGTCCATGAAGCAGCTTTGTCTTTTTAATTCTCTAACACTGATCATGATGTAAATTATGATCTGTGACTTTCATTCACCCCAAAGTTGCTTGGATTATTCTATCTAATGAAGTTGGTAGTCAGTATATATAAATAATTCTACTGTCTCAGGATAAAATCATTCTAAATATTAGAAAGAGATATTAATTAGGATAAAATGTCGTAAGTGCTGCTCTCATTTTTGTGGGATTATTTTTTTCTCTTAGCTGAAAAACCATGATTTGCACATACGATATGCATGCCTTACTTCTAGCCACCCCTAAAAAATTTGAAAGGTAAATATTCTCATGCTAAGAGTGAAGAAACTAAAGGAAGAAAACTGCTTAGTTAGTTTGAGGAGGAATGAAGACTTGCATGTTAGTTTCTTGGTGGTCAAGTACCCACACTTTCAAGTAGTTTTCATTTTAGCCATCCATCTGAGTCATATCCTGCCTGACATTCGATTTAGTCTCTGGGAGTCGACTGGAGTCTCAAGGAAGACAGTTATATTTCATCTCATATATTTAGATGAGTAAATTTCTGGTGAAACCAAGAACCTGGGTCATAGAAGGAAAGGCCTTTGAATCAGCCCAACCATTCTGTTCACAGGCAAATGAAACATCACCCAAGATGAGCAGAATTGGAAGGATACTTATAGTAGGAAAGACTGGGGCAATTCATTCCAGAGAGGAAAGAAACTCAACTCCATACTTTCAATACAGAACAAAACCATCATTTTTGATCATACTTTCAATAATAATTCTGTTAAGGTTTGTCAGTGGATTTGACTAATCATACCCTTTAACCAGACATACACACACACACACAAAGATAAGGAACTCCTAGCACTGCTACTTCCTAAATGTGTGACCCTCTGTCTCAGATTTCTTATCTTTAAAATGGAGCTTAGTGATACCATCTAATATTTAGGATTATAAATACTATATGTCTTAATACAAATTAACCTCTTAGAAAGTTTCCTGGCATGATGGATGTTAAATATTATGGTAATAATAATATTTTTTAGAATGTGTGCAATGACAGAAAGAAAAGGAAAAATATCGGATAGTGTCACTTATAGAAAAAATGTAGACGAAGCAAACAAGGAACTAAGGGGGAAAAATCAATTACAATACATAAAAAAAATCACAATCAACAGACAAGTATAAACCAGAGACACTCCCAAGGGGAGGAGGAGGGAGAAGGAACTAAATGGGTGGGAAGAGCACAAGGGATGGTGCACGGGTGAATTGGTGATGGGAATTCCACGGGGATGAGAAATATACACTGTACAAAAATGAAAACAATGTAAAATGTAGATAAACTTTTTTAAAAGAATGTGTGCTGTGATGTTTTACCATAAATATACCCCCCCAAAATTCTGTATTTTCTTTGAATTGGTCTAGATTGCTATATAAAGTTAATTTACTGCTCCATTCTCCCTATAATCACCATTTGACAAAAATGATCTTTCTTTATTTCAGGACTCTGACAGAAGAATTGGAATGAGATTTGAAATCACCACCAACAAATTCCCATAGATAGAGGTTAAAAACTTATTGACCTCATCAGTTTAACAAAATAGGGACTACTCAAGTTGAAAACGGTAAAAAGACAATGCAAAGGTCATATAAGCATAAAAAGTATTGCTAAGAAATAGCAACCAAAATAAAAACAATTTAGAAAACTGAAAACTAGAAATCCTTAAGGGAGAAAAGCACTAAAATATAAACCAGTAATACACTTCAAAAAATTCAGAGGGTAGAAATACAAAATGACCTTGCAATAAATTTTTTAAAAAAGGGGAAAAAAAAGTATCCAGAAGTTGAGAAATTTAAATAACTTACTCTTGATCTTTAACACCTATATCAATGTTGTATAATATTCTATACACTTTTTAACTATCTGCCTAAAGTATGAAAATAAGTAAATTCTATTGACATGAGTCTGTCTTTAATTCTATTCTGAAGTACTGCATGTGTTGTTAGTGAATGGCTGGGTAATGGAGGACTTTTTTCTAAAATGTTCTCAATACTTGGTTCTAAACATCTTGACCCAGCTGAGAAATAGTTGCAAGCAAACTTGCAAACGGCATGACAGAACTCAAACTGGCCTGCAAGCCACTCTTCTTTCAAACTAGATTCACTGTCTCAGTCCTAGCACAGGTGTCCATGGATTACCTCTGCACATGACTTCCACTTACTGACCCAAGACTACTGTTCTAACCCTGATTTATAGGAAAACAGCAAGTGGACTATGGATCACCAAGTCAGACAGGGTGGGGCTCATGTCCTGGCTCTGTTCCATGGATGCCAGCATCTGTTCCATGATCAAGAGTAAGTTATTTAAATTTCTCAACTTCTGGATACTGATCCCCAATGGGGGGGAGGGGTAATATATTTACCCCAGATAAGAATCATAGGCTTAAAAATCTAATTAGTTAGTCAACTGTGCATTTTTCCCACTGGATACTTTTCTGATGCCAAACACTTGTCTCAGAGAGCTAGACATTTAGACTACCTCACATCCAGTCAGTCCTTTCAAGAAGCTTTTAAGATAAAGGTTTCACATCTCTTTCAGTACAGCCCCAAAGAACATAACCATTTCTTTTTTTTCCCCTTTTTTTAAAATTTTATTGCAAGGTCATTTTGAGAAGATGTTCTTGAATCATTAATAGCAAAGGCACAGGGCCTCCCTGGTGGCACAGCGAGATGAGCGCAACACTGTGAAGCATCTGTGGCACAGCAACATGAGTTCAATCCCCGGCTAGGGAGGTGACCCACATGGCGCAGCAGACCTCTCCTGCCTCCCCGCTGCTCCCCTCAGCAGTATATTTCAGTGTATCCACCTGTTCTGCTCCCCACTCTGTCTCTGGTGACTCCTCTCACTTCCCACACCTCTGACCTGTACCACAGCTCTTGTGTGTGTGTGCATAAATAAATTTAAAATTATTTTTTAAAAAAATAGCAATGGCACAGCTGAGGGTTTTTTGACTAATATCAGATGGTCCCATCCTGAACCACAGTTTTCTCTAATCCTCTGCCATGTTTGGGGACAAGAACTTTTTGAAATTGCTGCTATTTCTTCCACCTGATTGCTCCCTGACTCTATTCACTCCCGGTGAAGGCTCACATCTTCCAAGAAGGAATGCCAGAAAGCAGGAGCCAATTCTCGCCATATGCAGGAACCTCAGAATACAAATCCGGTTCTCTTTTCCCCTTTAATGTTGGACATTATTTTTTCCTACAATTCGTGGTGGAGGAGGAACCCTTCTTTTCTACTGAGATACTCTTGTATCAATTAATTCTCTTCATCTGAAGACTAATTTCTCCCGAGAATTTAAACTTTTCACCATGTCTCCTCCTAAGACAATGTGGTATCTTCATGAATAGGTGAAAATGTAGGAGGAGAAAAACATAACAAAAACAAAACACTGTCTCCCTCTCTCTGTCTCTGTCTGTGTCTCTGTCTATCACATACACACACACATACCATTATCAATATCAGAATACACTACTGAGTCATATCATCTTTATGTTTCTGTGTTAGTTGGCGATTAATAAATAAGTAAATGTACATATAAGACATTAATAGCATAAGGTATATTTTATTGGAAAATCTATAAAAGTAAAGAATCACTTATTTGAATGAGATAAAAATCAGAATGAAAAAAAGACTTAATTTGGGGTCTCCCTAGTGGCACAAGGGGTTAAGCACTGCATTATGATGCACTCTCAGCCCAGGAAGCTGACCCATATGGTGCAGCAGACCTCTCCTGCCTCATCCACTGCTCCTCTCAGCAGTGTATTTCAGTCTGCCTATTCTGTTCCCTACTCTGTCTCTGGTGAATCCTCTCACACCCCACACATCTAACTTGTACCCCAGTTCTTATATGCATAAATAAATAATTTTTTTTAATTATATAAAAAAAGAAAAACGACTTAATTTTGTGTGTGTGTGTGTGTGTGGTCATTCATTATCTGTGTCTGAATATATGTTTAAAATATTTTATACAAATTACATTTATTATTTACTAATTCCCCTGTACTATTAGTGTACCTAATGTCTGCACTATTGTTTACCTGATGTTGTGCTAATATGATGAAAAATATGAGATATATGACATACATAAAATATAAAAATATCATTTGGATATTATAAGGAACACATATTTGGATATTTGTCAGGGAAAATTTGGCTCCAATCTTTATAAATCTCTCAGAAGGCTGCCCCCAAAGGGCTCCAAAGAACACCTAACAAACCCAAGAATGGAGGGAGAAGGCAGCTTCTGAAAGGAACATTTTCCTAATGGAATTCAATGTCCGGCTGAAAAGTGAAAACTTATCGGTCTGTTTTCCCTTTGCTGAAATTATAACTGGCAACCCTCTATCCCAACTGAAAGCAAAAATAAATCAAAATTCATTATCTGTGCGAAGAACAACCAAGGAACATTCAGTCAAGTACAAATTCAAAGACAAGAATGAATTGTCAAAAATTTAAAATAAGAGGTATAAAGGCAAAAGGGAGAAGGAAGGTGACTTCATGATCTATAGATTTTATAGAATTAATGACATATCAACACCACACAAAATTTTTTACATTATTCCAAATTAGCTGTTGACAAACATTGTTGCAATTTTAGAAACACCAACACTTCTGTTCAAGTTCCTCTGTGTTACTAGATTCTAGAGTGGTTTCTAAGGAACACGGGGGACTGAGGTGATGGTGCACTGGTGTTACGGTGATGGGGAATACATGAGGATCACAATTGATGTCAAATATATGTAAATTTTAAAAACTTTATAAATTAAAATAAATAAATAAACCCTAAATAAAAAGATACAAGATACAAGAATACCTAAGTGTTCATTGGCAAAAAGTGTTCATGGATAAAAAGATATGATATATGTATACACACATATATACATATATACACACATATGTAATCTTGCTATTTGCAATAACATGAATGGACATTGAAGGTATTAAAGCTAAGTGAAATAAATCAAGCTGATAAAGACAAAAAAAATGGATTCACTGGATTAAGGCTATAATTTGCAGGTTAGTCATTTTCCTGCATAGAACTTCTCTCACAGATACTTTGTGAATAATCTTTTGCATCTTACCTGTGTCGTATTTCACAAATTTGAACGCAGACAGCAAATGCTACTCACCTCATTCTCCAGTGGTTTCACAAATTCAACTCCTAGTTTGTGCTGCCACTAGTTTTCAGACTTCGTACTCATCCAAAAACCTCCTAGGAGAGAGCAAAGAGATTTTGGTTGGGAATCTTTTCAGAGGCATCCATCTCTTACATACTCCAGACCATTCTTGCAACCAGATGTGAAAACGCTTAACAAAAATTTCAGAAAACATTATTATCATAAAGTTCAGGGGCATCTTATTTTCATTCAGGATACAGAGGTTCAGAGCTCTCCTCACTGAAACACCCGCAGATGATTTCCCATTGCAGATTTACCAAAACCTAGTTCTAACCCATATGATGGAGAATAAGGTACTTAGTTACAAAGCTTAAATGCAGTGTCAACATACTGAGACCATATTCCCAAGATCTTGTTTCCTACAGCATGAGAGAAAACGAGCCTTCGGTGTATACTCAGTGAGAAAAAAAACATTTGTATTAAGGATATTTCTCTGAGACTTCTATGCTGGGAATTAGGCCCATGCCTATACACATGAAATAAATAAACTGCCTTGTGGCTGATCTGCTCATTTCGGCTGTCTTAATGATCAATGTGGATTGTTACACAATCGATTCAACTGCAGCAATCAGTATTATTCATGACCTCTAGGAAATCTGGTGCAAATGAAATGGCTGGAATTTTGGAAAGTGTTCTCACTGATCAGATATTTGATTTAAGGAAATTTGACATTCAAAAAATCATCAATTTTTCCAATTTTTTTGCAACTTGCAGTTTTTTTTCTTTTTAGAGTCAAATTTTTGCCTCTGATTGTAGTTTGAAGATCATCTCTTCAAAATCTAACCATTTTAAAATTTCTCTAAAATATAGTGATCAATCACATTTTTTTCTTTATATATTATATTTATGTGACAATATCATTGGAATTTGGAAAACTGTAAGTCTGGGAAACTATAATTCCAATTCATATTTTATATCATAGCCCGAAGTATTTATGTAAGTAAATAAATTAAATAAGTATAAAAAGCCAAACCAAAAAAAATCTTGATCTAGTCCATCAACAGTGTATCACAATTCTTTTTTTTTTAAAGATTTATTTATTTATGCATACAAGCACTGGGGTACAGGCCAGAGGTGTGTGGGGGGGGTTGAGAGGATTCACCACAGAGAGCAGGGAGCAGAACAGGCAGATCAATGGAAGTACACTGCTGAGGGGAGCAGCGGGCACAGCAGGGGAGGTCTGCTGTGCCATGTAGGTGCCCTCCCTGACCAGCAGCAGGGATTGAACTTGTGCTGCAGTGGCTGCGGTTTGCTTCATAGTGCATTGCTTAACCCATTGTGCCACCAGAGAGGCCCCTGTATCACAATTCTTATCAAGCTAAATATGTATTTAAAACTTTAAATAAATTTCATAATTTAATAGAGTAAAGCCTAACTGTCTAAAAACACATTATTTGGTTCACAAAATCTTAGATCAAAGTCCAGAATCTTAGAAAAAAGTAAAACCCTTTGTAAAATTTTCTCTAGTTTGTATCACACATACACATAGACTTTGGAAGCTCTTCAAGATCGTCTTCCAAAAATCAATTAGAAACCTGAAAGGTTTTAAAAATTCTTACATGAAGGTTTTTCAAAGAGCCTCTCATAAGAAACTTTTATTTATTTATTATTTATTTATTTTTGAGTATTGTGAATTTCAAAGAGATCAACCTTCAGAGAAACCACTTTGTTTTGTAAAAATAAACTGCAAGCAAAAGATCTCAAGGAGGGGGATGTAACACAGTTATGGTGAATGGGGCCACACAGGGCAATTTCAAAGGTATCAAATGCCCCAAAGAAAATTAAACTGTAAGTGGATTACTGTGAAATAATCTTGCACAGAAAAAGAAAAAGGGGGGGATCGGTAGGTCTGCATGGAAAATTGTTTACTAATTAAGGTGAATATATTCAGATGGTTGGGCATATGACACCCTCATTCCAGGAAGGTTCTCTTGTGAAATAGAGAACATTTTGATATGCAAAAGCAATCCATGTCAGGCAGCACAGCACACTAAGACACACACAGTCTCCACTGAAGTCTACTAGATGCATGTCTTCTAACATTCCTTATGGAAGACAAAGATTATATACTCTGATGTAGTAGTTCTCAAAATCTTGTTCTCAGAACCCTTTAAACTTTTAAAAATTATTGAGAAACGAAAAACAGCTTTTGAATGCGTGGTTTACATCAATTGCTATTTACCCTGTAAGTTAAAAATGAAGACTCTTTAAAACCCAAGAATAAAAAGCACACATCTGATTAACTCTGGGGTGATGATGTACTTATCAAGCAAATTCTGGAAACTCTGCTGTCCAGTAGAGAGAGAATGAGAGTGAAAAATGGCAAGTAATGTGTCATTATTACAGTGGTTGACCTCACAAACTCCTTGAAAAGATCTTAGGGAACTTTGGAAAAGTCTTAGGGACCCCTCCTAATGGCTAATAGATGATAGTCATTACGAGAAACATTGTCCTAAGACCTCTTTTTCTCTCTTATAAAAGAATAATATCATCACAAAGATTTGTTGAATCAAAATACAGTGACATCATATAAGGTGAAAGTGTTTTATGCAATAAGTGTTATAGAATTATTACTGAGCAAGTTACTTAATCTTTTAGTTCTTCAGTTGTAAAGTGTATATATAACAGTATCTACCTTGCAGAGATATTGTGAAAATTAATTTTGACGTATGTCTAAATTGCAAAATATGCAATAAATTTTACAAATAACTAGAAAACTTATCTAATTTATTCTGCTTATTTCTAATTATTAGCTAATTATGAAATGAGACTATGGAACATAAAAACAATCAACTTTGCTACCTAAAATGTGCTAAAATTTTGTAGTAGACGTTGAAAAAAATAGGAAGAACAGTTTCCAATTTAGGTCCTGAAATGAATGGCATTTATTGAGTGCAACATAGCATAAATATAACATTGCACACATAACACTGTGGGAGGTAATGTCTGGCTGAAGAAATCAACAAGGTTTCATAGAGAGGATAGCACTGATGGCAGATTTGAAAGAAGAAGCTGTTTGAACTTGTGATGCTGACAGGAGCTGAAGAAAGGACATTTGTATAGGTGTAAATTTTTAGAGCTGAAATGCTATGAACAGATCAGGGTAGGGGTTTCTCACCTCCAAACACTGGATGAGTATGAACTGGAAGTAATAGGATTGGATGGATGTTTGTGTTAGGCAGTCAGACCCTTCCTGACCCCATACAATTATGCAGTTGCCTCTCTTCACCCATGCAGAAGTGAGGTTTACTTTCTGGAGATGTTCATTCATCTAACTGTAGGTACAAGGCATAAGGTGCTATACTACAAACAGAGGGGTTAAATTCAGTTCTGCCTCCTAAAGAGGGACACCCCTACCCCCTTACTCTATCCTCACACTACTAGCATCCCAGATAATATCTCTGAGGCAAAAGAAAGTCTCAAATGGAATAAACAGTGGATGTTAAATTGGATGTTTACCACCAAGGTACTAGAGAATAACTCCTTAACCAACCTATAGGGAGGTCCACCAGTCAATAAGCTCATGCAAGTACAGAGAGTTTCTGAAAAGTTTTTACCATCTCACTGTTAAATTTGATTAGTGATACAAGAAATAAGGATTAGTCTTGACATTTGAGAATAGATGTAGAATAGAAATCAAACTTCCTTATACTTTGATAGGTAGCTATATAGATAGGTAGGTAGGTAGGTAGGTTAGTAGTAGGTAGTTAGGTATTGTAGATGATAGATTAGATGAAGGAAGGAAGGAAGGAAGGAAGGAAGGAAGGAAGGAAGGAAGGAAGGAAGGAAGGAAGGAAGGAAGGAAG
>JAGFMF010011796.1:17095096-17148647 GCA_019455555.1 Galemys pyrenaicus | reverse complement strand
GGGAGGGAGGGAGGGAGGAAGATGGATAGATGAAGAGTTCTGGAATCATATTGGCTCTGCACTTTGCTAACTGATCTTGAGAAAATTATTTTTCTGACATTCAAATCTGTAAGACTTAATTTTCCTTACCTGTGAAATGAGGATATTAACAACTTCTACCCAATAATGATTACATGAGATAAAGTATTTTACTCAATAGAAATTTCCTTGCAATTGACAATGCCAGAGCAGTGTATGCTTGAAAAACAATTTTTCAGCTAGGAACATAAAATAGAAATAATTTTGAATACAGTGGTGAAATACATTGAATATTACACAATAACACAGTGTTTGGATACACAAGAGATCTTTATAGACAAAAATGTTAACTAAACATCCCCAAGCAGGAAAGTTCCCAAATGTCACATTCTTTGCCCCCAATAATTGATGAATATACCAGCATAAAAAGGCCATAATGGCGTAACATGTCTCTTTAAGCACATTTGGTTGTTCACATTAAGTTGTGAACACTCAATAAATGCAAAATTAACATGTGATTAATTAAAAACAACAACAAAAATCCTTTATCCTTCTTGCCCAAATAGGGACTCTCAGCATTTTCAACCTACCCAGAGTCCCTCTTCCAAACCTCAGAAGGTTGGATATTGAAGTAATTAATTGTTTAAACACATTATGAAGGATTATGATGAGAGAAAACATAAAAATGTAATAAACACTTGGTAACCCAATTTATTTTAATAGCAATGTCTCTGCCAAGCCAGCAGATTTTTCTAGGACATCACACCCTTCCATATCAGCTAAGAGAGATCAGAGAATTGTCTTTAAGTGGACTCAACTCATCATGCTCTACCCAATCACAAAAAGTCTACAACTAGACCATTTACATAGCCTGACTAAAAGGAAAGTTAAGTTTCTTCAACTCTGTGCAGCATAAAGGATTTGGTTAAATTTTTAGTGAAACTATCAAAATCATTTATTTCACTGAAATATCAGCAAAGCACAAAGAAAATAGCGGTTGATGCCAAGGAAGATTAGATAATGCTGCCTAACAAAAGACCTTCTATTCATGAATGATTGAGGGTTTTAGCTGTTTGTCTCATTCCTTAACAGAATGCCATCCTAAGGGAAAAAAATAGTGGCTGGAGCAAGTATGGCATTAGATGAAATTGATCTCAAATTCTTCCTCAAAAAAAATGTCATAACAAATTCATTTTCCACCAAAACTTAGGTCTTTTAACACTCCTAGGTCTCAGGTTTTCCTGTCTTAGTACGTTATTTTTCCCCAGAGAGATATTTGAGGGGAGGGGAACTGAAAAAGTCATGGAGGAGTTTAACTGGATGATTAGTTACCACTACTATGGGCCTAAATTTCATTTGGAAGAAATTATATGGAAAAGCATCTAGTGAAATATTTTGTGGGAGGACTAATACAATATGCATGTGTTTTCATGTCTGTGTGCATGTGTATGTATATCTATTGCCTTCACTGGACTTCTATAATTTTGTACATATTTACCAGTGCTACATAGTTAATAACACCTATGCACAGATAGTTGGAAAAGTTAGAGTATAATTCTGTAGAAACTTAGCTATTCCTGCACAGAGAGACTGCGCACATACTGTTTTAGTAAGAATCAAGTTTGAGCTCAACACCACTGAGTTATTATAAAGGAATAGCCTTGATTTCAGTGTTATGAGCTTTATTGAAAACGTATTCTGCAAAAATGAGAATCCAACTTTATATATCCAAAAATTCTCTTTTCTCCAATTCCAGTAATCCTTGCCTGCTCAAATCATTACAAAAACTAATTAATTTTAAAATGAAGTAATAACAAAACAGATCCAAGTAGGTGAAGTGTCACTGCATGAGATGAAAAGTTTATAGTGACTTGTAGTTACAAACTTGCTTTTTACCATAATAGAGCCTGTTTCTTGATAACGTGCCATAAAAATATGCTTATAGCCATTACTAATTTTTAATATTGAGAATGATAATAGTTCTAAATACTTTGTTTCTTTTTCTTACTGACTTTGAAAATATGAAAAAATGAGAAGAAAATGGTTACCTCTAATTTGATTGTTGAAATCTGATGGAAACAGTGGAGCAGTTTCCCACAAGGCCTCTCTGAGCACTATAATATTGAGTAAAACCTTTGCCTTTATTATTAACTAGCTGTCTAACATTGTCACAGCACTGATACTTACTTAGAATGACCTGCTTGTTTTAAAACAGCTGCATGTATACACACACACACACACACACACACAGAGCGAGAGAGAGAAAGACAGAGAGAGATAGAGAAAGATCTAAAGGTTTTAGAGCCGAGAATTCTTCAAGACAGTTCAAATTTCAAATGTAGTTTCTATTGTTAGAATGTATCTGGCCATGTGTCCAAATACAATAAATCTGTTCTTTTTTTGTCTAAAGTTATATTCATTGAGATAATGTTGATTTACATTTGTTTCGGTAGCCTGCTGTTCCTTTAGCTTACTGTATTTGTACATTCACTTCCATCTTCAAATTTGGGAAGTTTTCTTTCATTTCTTTCAGATAATTCTGGCTATTTCTGCATTTTCCCTTTTTCTTTTTCTGTTCTGAATCTTTCCCAATTCACACTTTTGAGTTCATCACTTCACTTTTCCATTTGGTTTATTCAACTACCTTGACTGTCTCCAGAATTTTCCATCTTTTACATTATCTTTCTACTTTTTGCATTTCTATTATCTTATTTAGAATTTCAATACTGATCTTCTCTTCATTGATTGCATTTCTCACAGCATTCATTTGCTTTTTTGAGTTTTCTTTCATATCTCAACTATTTTTCTGAGTTTTCTTTGTGTTATTTCAATTCTTTGACTTTCTTAATTATGGAAGTTTTGAATTCTTGATCTTCTAGGATGAAAAGCTCTTCCATGTCTTTGTGACTTGGTTCTGGAGATTCATTTTTTCTTTGTGGTGTTTCATTCCTCTGAGAACTTACTTGGTCATTCATATTCTTCTTTCTTCCCATAGTCTGCTTTTTGTTTGTTCCTCTGTAATTGGGTTTTGTTGTGAGTTTCCTCCTCTCACACTGTTCTTGGTATTTACATTTGGTGGGCATAGGTAGCTGGTTTCCCGTGGTTATTGGTGTGGTGCTGAAGCTTCTCCCTGAGGCTAGTGGGGACCAGGATCCAGACAACATGGTGTCTGCAGCTGAGCAGAGGGTGGGGAGGGGAGTGGGTTGGAGCAAGAGTAGGTGGGCATCAAGCTTGCATCTCACACCAGATCCCAGCTAGGGCTGGTAGCTGGGTGTTGCAGCATCCAGAACATATTTTATCTATTCTTATTACTAGAAGTAGAGCCCACTGTTGTATCCAATAGTCACAGATAGATAAATTGTGTGCCACAGATAGATAAGTTATTTAAGATAAATCTTTGGTAATATTTCTAAACAAAATAAATGAATAATAATGACTTAAAGATCACAACTCTTAGCTATTCATATTTTCTAACATTCTTCTGCTAGTCAATATTCATTAAACAATGACTAAATGGAAATATGATTCTGGAGATAATTTCAAAATGAGAAACACTGGGGTTTTCAAAAATTCCTTACATCTCATATTATTCTAAATAAATACTGAAATGCAAATATGAGTTGCCCTGTACTTGATGATCCGTTTTGATTTCATTATCCAATGTCTTAACATGGGAGATCTTGACAGTCCAACAATTCTTTTTCTGTTCTCTTTCCAGGTTTCTTTTATTTTTAATTTGGAGAAGGGAAATGGCATTTTACTTCCTGCTTTGTATGGACTCAAAAGTCATAAAGTTGTAAAGTGGAGAAAAATTGTCAATTTCTTAAAGGTTAAATGCAGGAAAATTAGAGTGTCTGAAAGGGCAGAGTCTGAATGGATTCAGTGCTGAAAGCTAGATAGCACTGGAGAATAAATGCAAGATGAGAATTGAACCAAGAAGTTGGGCAAAGGTAAGTATGTAAAAACAGCCTGGGTGACACACTTCCAATTATTTCTCTAGCTTTGTGCCTGTGATGAGTTGCAATGAGTACAAGCAACCAATTGGCCACATAAAAGAATAATGGAATTGTGTTTTGAGTAGGCCACTAATTCTAGAGGGAAATCTAATAAAGGGTAAAACATCCCTTACTTCTTGCCCCAAACCTTGCACTTTGAAAATTATAGCATTATAGATGCAAGAAAAATTTCAGGGGACCTGGAGCAAAGTTAGCTTCTAATTGCTGAGTGTAACAGGTTTAGAATCTTTTTAAATTTCACACAGAAATATCTAAAACAAATTCTGCTGGTATAAGTTTCAATGTGGGCAAGGCTGATTTTGGAGCAGACAAGTTAGATACTCTTTGTTCTTGCCATTGCTTAAAACAGCTGCAAGCACCTAATACAGACAAAGGGAGGATTTCTCCTTCTAAGACCCCTCAAGTTCGAAGATTTTCTTTTACTCCCCTGTGAAAATACAGACTCAAGAGGACTTCACAAGAGCAACATGCCTCCTCTAGCTATCTCTATTAAAGACAATTATTGGGATGCTTCACAATTTAGTCTATCCTGGCAACTTTTACACATTTTTGGGGGTGCACCTGTACTCTGAAGCTGGTCCTGCTCATTTTTTTCACATCAGTACTGAAACCACCCTACGTGAATATTTTTAAAATATTGAAAAATAGAGATTGACTCCCCTTCTCCCCATTACACACACATACCACCACCACCATCACCATGTTAAAGGCACTGGAAACCAGTAAAGAAAAATTGGTACAAAGCTGTCACTCTATGAATCTTTAAGCAAATTCAAGTAGAAAATGCGCAAATACCCATTAAATGAACCAGATGTTTCTGGTGTATAAATGATTACCTGGGAATAACAGATATCTTTAGGACTTTAACAACTCTTCTTACATATTCCAAAGCCCCTATCCACCCTACTTTTTAGGAACAACAGAAGCACCCACATAACCTGAGTTAATTAATACTGACACATTGTGGAAGAAGTCTTTCAAAGATATTTATCAGCTTCATCAACAGAAATAAGGTTTAGAAAATTTGCTCCATAACATCCTAGAGGACATAATAATAAGTAATAGATACCATGTCTGCTTTCAAGGAACATATCTATCAATAGATGGAGAAAAGAATAACTGAGAAGATCATTTTTTTAAAGGGCTGTATAAGTTACATGCAAAATGAGAAGTATTGTGGTTTATAACAAGATAGATAGATAGATAGATAGATAGATAGATAGATAGATAGATAGATAGATAGATAGATAGACAGATATAATTTTTTTCATTGTTAGAATGTGTCTTACCACATGTCCAAATATAACTACTCTAGGTATTCTTACTTCTTGAAGCAGATCACACTGTTGTATTCCTGAATCTAATATTAGGGGTGAATAAATAGCAACTAAGTTTTGCAATATTTTCAAACAAAGTTAATGAATAAAATGACTTAAGGATCACAATTCTTAGCCACTCATATTTCATATATATACATGGTCTGAGTCCTCACTTATGGCACAGAGCTCCTAAAAGTCATGGAATCTCCTAAGTGGCGAGAACCATACAGGGATCTTTTGTTTTGTGAATGAGGTGACATCTGGAAGCACCTCAGGACAGGGGCTGATACCCAAGGAACCAAATGGAACTGGAGAGTTTGAACCTTGAGCATCAGTTGCTGATTTCCAGAAAGGAGAGTTGGGCTAGATGTTGAATCAATTGCCAATGGCAAGTGATTACTCAATCAAACCTAAGGAATGAATCCTCCATATAAACTCAAAAGTACTTTGTTCAGAGAGCTTCTAGGTTGGGGAACCAGAACACTTCCATGGGCCAGCCTGTTGAACTTCACAGTCCACTGGCACAGAAACTCCTTAGTTCCTCATCTGGTTGGTGACTACAATCATTTGTAAACTGGTCATCTAGCAAGTAAACTGGTTTCCTGTGTTCTGAGAACTAATCTAGCTGGTTTCATAAGCCATTGTAGGTGCTAAGAAGAGGGTACCTTGCCTCTGATTTATTGCCAGATTTACGCCAGAAGCATATACCTATATATACCTAACATATACCTAACAAGATCTGCAAATGACTTTGGAAGGAGAAGGCATTGTAGGGAAAAGAGCCGGGGATCTGATGTTATTTTCTGGTAGCTCATGTCAGAATAGACTTGAACTATAAGACACACGGGTGATGTCAGAGAATTGCTTGGCA
Source organism: Galemys pyrenaicus (assembly GCA_019455555.1). Taxonomy (NCBI): domain Eukaryota; kingdom Metazoa; phylum Chordata; class Mammalia; order Eulipotyphla; family Talpidae; genus Galemys; species Galemys pyrenaicus. The sequence goes on along the minus strand of JAGFMF010011796.1, from coordinate 17,142,423 downwards.
GTGTGAGAAAACCATAACACATTGAATCTGAGTACAGAAATTTAGGCACAGAGAAGTAATTAAAAAAAAAAAGAGTAGTATATAACCCACTGATTGGAAAAGACCTTAAAAATCTTTTAGCCCAATTACTTGATGCTTGAATCCATTTTGAAAGTGAGTTCACGTTTAATGGTTTATCGTGCCAGGTACTGTGCAAAGCATTTTGAAAATATATATTCATTGTTTCACACAACATAACAATTTCTTGAGGTAGGTTTCTGCAAAGTGAGAAAGAGTAAATAATGTGTCCAAGATGCACTGTTAGCAAGAACAGAGCAGTGATTCAAACTCAGTTCTTTCTCACCTGCAGTGTATGTTCTCGCTGGGGTGATACTCTCCAGTGTGAATGACACCCTTGGATACATCCCTCACTTGTGTAGACTCGGCTTATCCCCAGTAATGCCTTTAATCATTGCTTGCTGGGAAGTCTTGTAAGGGATACATAGAGGTCACTGATTCAGATGGAAGGAAGTCAGGAAGTTAATTAGAGTGATAACTAATTATAACTTAAAAGAGCAAATTTCAAACCGGACAGAAATGTGTGGAATGCGAATTTGTACTTTAGAAGGAATTCAACTTTGAACTATTGTACTCAGAATGGGTAACTGAGAGTCCTCTTAATTTTAACAGCTTTGCTTCAACGATATTTTTAAAGAAAATTTAAATACTGAGAGACCTATAAGGAAATAAATGCAGCAGAATCCAAAGAGCTTCAAATGTAAATTTAGGAATAAAATTCATGATTGACAAGGCATACAATGATTATTATTGACCATTTGACAAAAGCCACTTAGTTTTGGAATTTATTTCTATTCAACGCTTTTGCAACATTGACAATTCTCCCTGGAGTTTTACTTTGTTTCTTGTTTGTTGGTTTATTTAATTTCAAAGACAATTAGATGAGCCAAAGTAATGATTCTACACAGATGTATAAGTGTATCCTGAGATGAATAAATTATGGACATTTCAATAAGTAGCAAATGGAAAGGAAGCAGCTGGTTGCTTGAACACAGATGGGTTTATTGGTTAGAAAAAACTTCATCTTTTCTTTTTTTTTTTTAAACTTAGCAATTTTGGCCCCTACATTGTTTCGTGAAGAATTAACTAAAGAATATAGTTCTGGATGCATTGCTCTTTGATGGCCAAAGTTAAACATAATGATTTAAAGATTTTTTTCATCCTCAGTGGCCTAGATATGTAGGCTGAACTTCTATATGTGAACCTTAAAAACTAGATAAACATGCTTCATAACCTGATGAAAAATTACACATGTGTATGATATAGATTCTTAATTCTGTGACAGACTACTCTACAGATGTGAATGAAAGAAAAAAATCTCTAATGCAGCCTTTCCTTCACTTTGTTAGTTCTTTTCTTGATAAGAAAATATTCAATCTAGTGATGTAAAGTAATAGGGAATTCAATGGTAGAATGTTTATGAATTCTTATATAAATAGAATTATTGATTAAAACATATTTAAAAAGGAAATTAGGTTATTTTGCTGCTCTAAGTAGCAACTGTATACAAGAGAAAATTAAAAACTCCCTGACATTGCATTACATCTCTTGCACAATCTGACCACAGTCACATTAATTAGGTTAGTTAATAAGAATGTTATACAGCATAATGCCTGCAAAGATTATTTAAGGGAAAACAGAACAGTAGAAGTTAAGAGTTGGGGAACTAGAGTCCTTTCTGTGTGGATTAAATTGTGGTTTAGCAGTTCCTAGTTTAGTAACCACAACTTAATTAATTAAACTGTTTAAGCTTTGTTTTCCTCACTAAATGGGGTTAATGATTCTACCTTTTCTGTAAGGTCATAAAGGAGATCAAATGAGATAATGAACAAGTGTTTAGCATAGTGCTCAGTTTTATGCTCGGTATATGTTCTATTTGTTTTTGTGGCTGTGTTATTGTTGTTGTAATTTTTATTATCTGATTTCTCATATATTTGCTCTTGAAGTCCCATCTGCCCAGAATGTTCTTTCATCATTTCTCTGAACAGTCAAACTGTATCAGACTTATCTACCATCTCTACCATTATATTTTGGCTATTTACTACAAGTAGAAATTAATTCTCTTTTATCAAAAGCATTATCATTGTTATTGCCAGTGAGACATTTATTCTTAATTCTTACAGGTTTACTTAGGTTTTTATCTCATAATGTTTTCTCAGTATACAACCAGCTCTCTGAAAGCAAATACTACAACTGTTACTACATACCTAATAAATTTTCTTGCACAGAATTGTAAGCAATTAATATTTATTGTCCCAATGGCACACAATAAATCCAAATTTCCTTCATCTTACATAAAATGTCTAAATAATTATCTCACATTTATGTCATTGTTAATACTTATTAGAGCTCAGACACTTGTCTATACATTCTAATGATTCATTTCCTTTAATTCTCACATGACCCTGTTATAGGGCAGGGAGAGGGTCACCCCAGAACCCCAAAACCTGCTTGCTATAATTGGGTTTGCCATCTGCCGCACCAAGACAAAACTTATAGACCTTTAATGAAAAGGAACTTTAATATAATTTTTGTGCAATACAGAAAAGACAAAGAATATAATTTCCAAATCAAGCACCCAAAGTTACCATCCCCTCTGGGTAAAGGTCCAGCCAAACAGGATTGACCCAAAGCAAGGCCTGAAAGCCAGCCACAAGTCTACAGTAACTTCTGGCAGGTAACTATAAAGCAGGGTCAAAACAGTCTGGGAGGAAAAGAGGCAAATTAAAATCAAGATAAAAGCCACCATTATTAACCTCCCCACGGGTCTCTCACCACATTTATTTTATCCAGTCCAGGACCAAAAAGGCAAGCACAACTTCTTCACGTGTCTCTGCACCATGTGCCTCCTCCTTGCTCTCATCCTGCATTTTTTCCTTCTCCAGTCTCCTCTCTAGCATCCTCTCCTCCCTGCTCCACTCCACCCTCCTTTGGATGGGGCAGGGAACCTGAACCTCCCCTTTTCTTGGGGACCACCTGGTTACAACCTTATGAACTAGGTATTTTTTAAACCACTTAGATCAGAAGATATTGAGGTATGGTTTTATTTTTTATTTATTTTTTTAAGATTTATTTATTTATTTATGCATACAAGCACTGGGGTACAGGCCAGAGTCCAGAGCGGTGAGAGGATTCACCAGAGACAGAGCCAGGAGCAGAAAAGGCATACTGACTGAAACACACTGCTGAGGGGAACAGCGGGTGAGGCACGAGAGGTCTGTCACACCATGTGGGTCCCCTCCCTGACCAGCAGCAGGGATCAAACTCATACTGCAGTGGCTGCGGTTTGCTTCATAGTGCATAGTGCATTGCTTAACCCACTGCGCCACCAGGGAGGCCGGAGGTATGGTTTTTAAAAAACTTTTTGCAATGTTACACTTCAGTGGTCCCCCCAGTTACTGCCAGACACCTCCTAAGACTGTTTCTTTACTAGGTGGTAAGAGCACAGGAGGATCTTTTGTTCTCATTTTTGGCCTTTGACCTGGGTTCCTAACAGAGCTCCCAAATCCCTCGAATTTCCACGGTGATAGTAGTGTCTTTGTACTAATGAGGTGACTTTTGGCAGAGACCCCTGTACAGCTTTAGGATGGGGACTGATCACCAGAAAGAAAAAACTATGATTAAAAATTTGAAACTCCCAGTTCCAGACACACCCCATTCTTCTACAGGGGAGAGAGGTTGGAAATTTATTTAACAATGGATTATCTTACATGATCAAACCTTCATAAATAAATATCTGAGAATTCTGGTGTGTAAGCCAGAGGTGCAGGGGGTGAGAGGATTCACCAGAGACAGAGTTGGGAGCAGAACAGGCAGATTGGCTGAAATACACTGCTGAGGGGAGCAGTGGTAGGTGAGACAGGAGAGGTCTGCTGCACCATATGGGTCAGCTCCCTGGCCAGGGGTCGAACTTAGGCTGCAGTGGCTGGCGATAGTTTGATAGCTCTGAGGCTTTAAGCTCTGCACCACCAGAGAGGCCAGAAACTGAGTTCTTAACCTGAGGTCTGACCTTATTGCCAGATAGTGAAGGATAGCCAACTGGTGTCAAAGGCTCGCTTGATACAAAAAAATCTACACATATGTTGGCAGAAGTATAGTGTTTGAGTAAAGAAGAATTGTAAAGGGGCCTCTCTAGTGGTGCAAAGGGTTAAGCAATGCACTATGAAGCATCTGTAAACAGCAGCATGAGTTCGATCCCTGGCCAGAAAGGTGACCCACATGGCACAGCAGATCTCCTCCTGCCTCGCCCGCTACTCTCCTCAGCAGTGTATTTCAGCCAATCCACCTGTTCTCCTCCTCACTCTGTCTCTGGTAAATGCTCTCAACCCCCACACCTCTACCCTACCCCAGGTCTTATATGCATAAATAATTAAATAAATCTTTATTCCCCCCCCAAAAAAGTAGATTTTTTTCCCTTTACATCAAGATTATATAGTCAGTATGAGATTGAATGGGATTCAAACCCAGCTGACTATCTCTAGACTTCTATTAACATCTGTTAACTTCTATTCTGTACTATTTACCTAATATATTAAGATTACCCATGATTCACATTATTAAAGAATAATAATTATTTAAAATCACTACAAGGCCTCCTATATTATCTTTAGTTTCTCTTACTTAGGGCTAGAAATCAGAAAGCAGAGACATAGCTGCAGTAGATACCACTATCCTATGTGAATGTCTTCTTTTTAAGAGTTGGAAACGTGTCCCTATTTCCAGGAAAAATACCAGATGGTGTCACTTACAGGAGGAATGTAGAGGAAACAAACAAGGGGCTAAGGGAAAAAAAAAACAATTAGAATTAATTAAAAAATTACAATCAACAGACAACTATAAACCAGAGACACTCCCAAGGGGAGGAGGAAGGAGAAGGAACAAACAGGTGGAAAGAGCACAAGGAACTATGGGGATGGTGCATGGGTGAACTGTGATGGGAATTCCATGGGGATGAGAAAAATACACTGTACAAAAATGTAAAATATGTATAAAATTTTAAAAAGCATCCCTATTTCCATAATGATAAATCAAGCTTAAAGATGGCAAAACATAATATCTTAAGATGAGACTGTCTTGATTTAAAAAATGGGGGCTGAAATAACAATAAAGGATATATGTATTTTGAGATTTGGGCATCCTCTTGCACCATCCAAGTGTATTTTCTCCTTAATTAAAACATACTACTGTTGTAACTCTCAGGAAAGAGAAAAGCCGGCTCGTTGAGAGCTGGAAGTTCACCTGGCACTAGGCCTTGATGTTCTCCCAGTGAACATAATCTAATTCACAGAAAATCATGAGACCAGAATAGATCAGGACCAAAACATCATCACTTCATAATCATGTCTGAACCCAGACAAAGTCCAGGACATTTTCCAAACCACAAAAATGATCAAGCGTCTGCTTAACCTGGCTGTAATGAGTGGCTGCTACTCCTTTACCAATTACAGCTTGATTCTCCTCCATCCCTCTGTCTCTGAAATGAAAATTATTAAGGTAAGGAATCACAGAATTTCCCCTGCTTCCCAAAGCACCCAATCCAAAACATAGACTCCTTGAGTCCTCTCCAAAATCACTTAACATAAGCCCAAATCCTTAGTAAGTTCTTCATAATATCCTTATTGGTATGTTCCACTGTTCCCCATGACACACGTCTTCCCTCACTGTAACATGTCAGTAACCAGTTTTGTTCATGTATAGGGGCCCTGGGTTCTTGAACTGGAAATCACTGGCAGTATTACTATCACTATTTCACAGATGAAGAAACTGTGCCTCAGATAAAATAAATCCCCAAGCAAGGTGGCAAAACTGCCATTTGACTTCAGATTTTAACCTCGTTTGTTTCTTCTGCTACCATTTGTTTTATTTATCTGTCTTGGTATATTTTTGTTATATAGACTCCAGAGAGTGATTTCTAGACCACTATATTATACAGTTCCCAATGTAACAGTACATTTACTACCTCTCTATGTAAATATAGATAATAAGAGGATAATTATGAAAATAAATATTTTAAAAATAATAAGCTAAGAGCAAAAACTAGCATCTACTGCACTCATTCTATGCTACCACTTTATGTGTATTTATTTAAGTCTTATCACCTAGTAAAGAAACAGTCTTAGGAGGTCTCTGGCAGTAACTGGGGGAACCACTGAAGTGTAACATTGCAAAAAGTCTTAAAAACCATACCTCCGGCCTCCCTGGTGGCGCAGTGGGTTAAGCAATGCACTATGCACTATGAAGCAAACCGCAGCCACTGCAGTATGAGTTTGATCCCTGCTGCTGGTCAGGGAGGGGACCCACATGGTGTGACAGACCTCTCGTGCCTCACCCGCTGTTCCCCTCAGCAGTGTGTTTCAGTCAGTATGCCTTTTCTGCTCCTGGCTCTGTCTCTGGTGAATCCTCTCACCGCTCTGGACTCTGGCCTGTACCCCAGTGCTTGTATGCATAAATAAATAAATAAATCTTAAAAAAATAAATAAAAAATAAAACCATACCTCAATATCTTCTGATCTAAGTGGTTTAAAAAATACCTAGTTCATAAGGTTGTAACCAGGTGGTCCCCAAGAAAAGGGGAGGTTCAGGTTCCCTTCCCCCCCTCCAAAGGATTGTATACATTACAGTCCTTTTGAAGATGCTCCATTTAACATTCGACGAAAGTGGTCAGAATTAGTCTATGTTTATATAAATGTTAACTGATTTCTCTTAAATCCTTCCACTAGCAAGTTTATAACTTTTAACTTAGATATAGCAGATGACTTACATTCACATGCTTACACTAAATGGAAGTAGTCCCTATCTGGAAAGGAAATTAGGTAAATAATATAATCTAGTCTGAAGTCACTTTTTATTTCTGGATAAGGCTCAACAAGAAATGTAATCTTAGTGTACTTCCTTTATTTTCAGCTGCTGTTTAGTTTTCATACAAGTTTTGGAACTAGAGATTCCCTATTTCTGTCTCCACTAAGTAAACTACAAAAATGATTTTGAGAGCATGTTGAATGAGAGGATATTGAGTATCAAGATTCTCTTAGAAACTTAAATGGAAAACTTACATGAGTAGTTAAATAATTGGTTCTGTATACTAAGAGTGAGACTGGGCTCAAGATATAAATTTAAGAGAAGTCAGCTCTAGATAACATTTCAGTTTCCTATAGTAACTACAAAAAGTTATGAGAGGGGCCTCCCTGGTGGTGCAATGGGTTAAGCAACACACTGTGAAGCAAAATGCAGCCACTGCAGCACAAGTATTGATCGCTACCGCCGGCCAGGGAGGGGACCCACATGATGCAGCAGACCTCTCCTGCCTCACCCACTGCTCCCCTCAGTAGTGTGTTTTAGTCAATCTGCCTGTGCTGTTGCCCACTCTGTCTCTGGTGACTCTTCTTACCCCCCCCCCGACACCTCTGGCCTACACCCCAATTCCTGTATGCATAAATAAATAAACCTTTTTTTAAAAAAGTTACGAAAAACTACAGCTTAACCCAACACCATTTTATTTCTTATAATTCTGGAGGTCAAATATCTGAAATGAGTCTTATGGGATAAAATCAAAATGTGTTCCTTCTAAAAGCGCCAGGAGAATTTGTTTCTTTCCTGCTTCCAATCAATGATCATTTTCTCCATCTTCAAAGTGTTTGTTCCCCACCTCTGCTTCTATGGTTCCATCTCCTTCTCTGGCCTTTGCCCTTCTTTCCTCCATTTTATAGGGATCTTAGGTAACATTGGGTCCAGGTGGATAATTGAAGATAACCTTTCAATCTTAAAATTCTTTTTTTTTTAAAGATTTATTTATTTATGCATACAAGCACTGGGGTACAGGCCAGAGGTGTAGGGGGGTGAGAGGATTCACCACAGAGAGTGGGGAACAGAACAGGCAGATCAATGGAAGTACACTGCTGAGGGGAACAGCGGGCACAGCAGGAGAGGTCTGCACGCCATGTGGGTCCCCTCCCTGGCCGGAGGCAGGGATCGAATTGGGTGCTGCAGTGGCTTCGGTTTGCTTCATAGTGTGTTGCTTAACCCACTGCGCCACCAGTGAGGCCCCCAATCTTAAAATTCTTAATCACACCAGCAAAGTCTGGTTTGTCATGTGAGGTAAGACAGTCAAATATTTTAGGTATGAGGATGTGGACTCTTTAAGAAATCATTGTTCAGCATACTATGGATGGTCTGTAAAGTCATAAGACTGGATGAGTTCATCCCAGGGGTAAATGGAAAAAGAAGAAAAAAATCAACCTCTAAACTCAGACACACTCCAATAGGAAAATCTGGAGAAAAGAGTAACAACCATCAAGGGAAACTACAAGGAGTGATAGTAATCTAGAAGAACTGCTCTTACCTTTTCCCCAAATGCAATGGACTCACAAGCTCAATCTAATACATTTATGCTATAGAACACACTGGTCAGAAACCTCTGTAATTCATCCTATAGGAGGAGACCTGTAACAAACAGTAAACTGAAAATCTAGAGATCATATAATACATAGTATAAGGAAAATAAAAATAAGCCACATGATAGTGAATGTCAAAAAGTAACTGTAAGAGATATTCTTTTAGGTTGACTAGTGGGGAAAGACCTTGAAAAATCACACTGAGCTAAGACATACTGATAATAGTGACCCTGGAATAAATTCTGGGGCAAGAAAGTCTAAGCAAAGAAAAGAGCTAGTGGCTAGTGGGTGAAAAGCATATTTGAGAAGAGAAGGCCTGCTCAGAACAGGATGTGAGGTGAAGTCAGACAAGCAAGAAAGTCATCATCATATTATGTAGGTTCAACTGTAGTTTGAACTCAGGATTTTGGACTTATTGTAGTGAGAAATTAATGGAAGTTTTCCCCAGGCTGTGATAGGATATTGTTTATGTTTATGACAAAACTGGGGTAGGGGAAAAGTCATATCATATATTCCAGAGAGGGGGGTATACTTATAGTCATGGAGAAGAAAGATGGGATGACTTAAATGAAGAGGAAAGTAGTGATAAATAAACTCAGTTCGTATTATCTAGCTGGAGTTAACAGGATTTATAGTTTAATCTTACTATTTTTGCCCCTCACAGGAATAAACTTGTAGTGTTTGTGTTTGGTAAAAAAAAAAAAAAAATGCTAATTTCAGGTATTTTGAGGTCTACTTGAAAGTTGCTTAATTCTACTGTAGATTATAGCAAAGCTATTAATTATGCTAAGTGAAAATTTTAGAAATTTGCTTTGTTACCAGTAACAATGTGACTAGCTAAATAAAGGTTATTTGACAATAGCTTTGTAATTTGTTAACAATTCCAGTTCTGGTGATTGGTATGAGGATAAATATTGTCAAAATAATGTTAGAAAATAATTATTAGTAAATTTTGGAAGATTCAGAAAGAAAAACCAGACTGAGACACTAAATATGAATCCTTGATATGCAGATAAAAAAGGTTTTTGTTTTGTTTTTAGACAACATAGGGAAAAAATTAATGGATATTAAAAACTGCCAAAACAATCTGGTTTTATTTTATTATAAATTACAAAGGAAAAAAGATAGCTTTCTTTTTCTTTGTGGTGCTTATCTATCTATAAACACTAAAAATAGAAAAAAGTTTGTTTGATAGCATGCCATCCCCATTTAACATACATTTAAAGGCATTCAATAATAGTAATCATTTAGAAGGCATTCATCAGAAAATTTCCATTGCTATTCATTTTATTAGTTCCATGGAATATAAACAATAGCAGACTTGCATTTAAGAAAGTTAATGATGGGGTTGTATTTTTTTTAACAAGGAAGAAGGAAGCTCATATACACAGTGTTACTTATTGAAGTCAAAACAAAGAAAACTCATCAAAGCTTCCATGAAGGCCACCCGAGGAACAAAGGATTCACACTCTAGAGAAGGCAATAGATATTGGTCCCAGTAGGTTGCCTGTAAATTCTTGGAGTAAAGTCATTGTGAGTACACCAGAGTCCATGATGCCAAGAGTACATTTCTGACCTGAATTCTGATTGGCTAAACTTAGTTTGGGCAATCTCTCTACTGACTCTGAGATAGAGAAACAAATTCATTTTTTCCAATAGGCCCCAGAACCAGTCATGATAACTTATTTGATCTCAAATAATAAGTATTTCTCAAATTATCAGTTTTATTTCCTTCTATCCATCTATATGTTCTTTAATTCAGCAAACATCCCCTTGTTGAGCCGTGATAGTACAATAACAGAGAACGGACTCATGGTTTTTCAAAAGAGGCTTTTTTTTCCCCACTTAAGTGTTACTATTTCATATTCAGCATCTTGGGACAAGGTATCAACATCTGGGTAGTGGATTCAGAGTCATATGGTTTAGAACATGGATACTTTACTGGTTGCAATCAGAAGGCTGGATGCTAATGCGCCTAGGCAAAATATAAATGTGGTACATGTAGCATTCTTACAGCATGTGTACTAGAAATCACAGGAAAGGTGAGATTGATTTTTCAAGTGCAAGTTGGCTAAGAAGAAAAAAGGAATTTTAAAATAGCACCATACAAAATTTTATTTTTCCCCTGAGTGTTACATTGATAATTCCAGTGAGCCATGAGCATCAGCACAAGGTCAGAGTCCACTATTATTACATCTCTTGAGTGCACTTGAAGATAATACTAAGTAATCAGATCATGAGCCTACAATTAAATCTAGTAAGAGTTATAGGCAAATGTTAAGAGAATGTCTAGAAATCTCATAAGTTTTCTTCCACTATGAGTGCTAATATAACTTTTTAGATGACATAATCAGATAAAAGACTTACGGTTCCTTTTCATTTACTTTACCAATTCCCTGTAACATCAAGGTCCCATTCAGAGTCTTTCTGTTCCAGTTATTTCTCAAGTTAAGAAAATACTGGCTGTCAGTATTACTGTGATAGATAGAAGGACAGATAGAAAGATAAATTTCTTTGACCCTAGACCAATTGTGTTTATTTCCTAAAATGTTCATTTTCTTAGAAGTAGACACAAATTGGTCAAAGGTGTGATTACAGTTTTCCTGCATCATTACCTAACAATTTGTTCTAGATATGCTAATCTCTTGGTGCTCAACTAGAGAAATACTAAAAGACAATGTAATTTTTAGAAATACTAATAAAAATGAGTAAATTGTATCATTATCATTATCAACAATCTTTCACAAAATTCAGAGGGCTCTTTTTATGTATAGTTTAGTAATAAGAAAGATTGCAAAGAACAACATCTAAATATGAGGATTAAAAGCAATAAAATTAAGTTAGGTTAAACATTACCAACCAATGGTAAGTCGGCCACAACACATAGATATTATAAAGAAAGATAAAAAAGAAATTGGTCTGAACCAACTGTCAAACTCACAGAGGCAGGTCAGTGGCTAATGAACAGGAAGAAGACAACCAATTGGAATGTTCACCTCTAGAAAACTTCATCCAAAGGGAAGCCTGCAAGGACAACTGAATAGGAAGAGGACTGACATTTTGGAAAGACTTTTGAGGGCAGCACCACTGAAAGTACACTATATTCCATCCTCAGAGATCTGTTATTCAAGTGTGTTAAAGGCTCTGAGAAGTCCAGCAAAGAAATTTTACTTTATTTAAGCCAATGCATTCCATAGTAATTTGAGCAAGGAACTATCCTATTATTTATTGAAATACAGTTTTAAAATGTTTATGCAATTGGAAAGTTTAATTCCTGACATGTTAGTTAGTTGCCTAACTAACCACGTGGAAATGCAGTAGGCCTATGAATTTGATGACAAAAATTGAGCAAAATATTTTTGACTATGTCCTACCTTGGAGAAAAGTGAATCAAATTAATTAAAGTGTGTAAAGTTCATTGTCAACTGTAATCCTTGAGAATATTTAAGCTTCTCTTAATAATGCTGTGTCCAAGCAACATAGCAGTCCATCAAGAGATTGACCAGTAAGTATCATCCTAGCTTTTTTTGTTTTGTTTTTTAGTTTAATTTAACAAATAAAAATCTTTCTTGTGGAAGGAGGGTTGGAGGGGTGGATAAAAGAATTCCTGGTTATCTGAAGTCACAAACCTGCAGGTATCATTATTTTCGTCATCATCCCCAGCAGGAATTTGCTAATTGCACTACATGCTCGAGCTTTTCCTTTTAGCTAAAGAATCTAAATCCTGCCATCTAGGAAAAGCAGGACTGAAGAACTTTATCAATGCCAAGCTCTCCATGTTTGACAAGTATTCAAGGAGAACTTAAAAGTTATTTACTTGAGATGTTAATGGATTCCCTTGTCATTCTGTAGCTGGATAAACCTGGAGGAGATCCCTAGCTTAATTAGGAAGTGCCACAAAGATGTCATCAAATGCCACCCAGTGCTACCTGACTTAAAACTTAGTTCTTGTTAAAAATAATATAAATTGTTTTAGCTATTCAAACCTTGTGAAAGCAAATTTGGGAGTTGAAAAATTTTAACAAATATTTTTAGCAGCAGCAAATCTTCAATTTTACTATTTTGGGCAAAAGAAGATAATGGGATGGGTAACTCCCGCTGTGAGTTTTTCTTCTCAAAGCAAGTGTGTGGGGCAGGAAATTAGTGCTGACCGGTTTATAAAATACAGAGCTCAAGAGATTAGCTGCTTCATCAGACTGCAGCCAACAGAAAGACATAATACTTGCCATTTTCAAATAAAAAAACACGATTCAATAAAGAGCATATTTTTCCAGAGGAAAGAAAGTAGCCATATTAAAATAAACAAACAGAAAGTAATCCTGGCTCAAATGTATTAAAACACTTTCTTTAAACTGATGTTTTTGAAAAGTATCTTAAATTAATTGTTGCCAAAGAATAAGTTCTATAGAACCACCAACCATTGTGCCTATACTTAACAATATGGCATTGTGTACTTAAAATTTAAGGGGTTATCTTATGCTTAGTATTTTATCACAAAAGCTATATCAGACAAGTATACTGACTTTAAAACTTAAAATTTCTGCAGAAACTTACATTTAAGCCAATGTATCCACTTCTTAAGGTGGAGATTTCTAACATTTTAAAATGAACTGATTAGATATGTAATTTTCTTATCTGTACCCAAGTATCATATAAGCAATGTCACTTCATTTGCTAAATTGCCTCACCACTAAAAATCTGGGTTAATGCATTCACTCGAGTTTTATCTTTTTGAAACAATATTTATAAAAGAAATAATTTCTCAAGAAAAAGTCACCATTTTTTTTCCTGGGCAGTATTTAAAGTATCTTGGAGCTGATATCCACACCAAAGAGATATAAAAACTACTATGAAGTTTATTAACATTCATTGGTCAAGAGAAAGAAATGTCATCCTACAGCTATTGGAGAATTTTTTAATCTACTTCAGATTATGTTTTATAGAAACACATTCAAAGAAAAACGCCGAATATATTATAATGAAACATGTTAAATCAAACAGCAAGATTTTAATGCAATTTTGCCAGATTGATCATGTTTGGCATATAAAAATACTTGAATCCCTGCAAATATATTGTATCAGCTCTGTGACACTAACACCTATAACTATACCAGTAAATATTTGTTGACTATACTTTGTACATTTTGTCTGTTAAGACTTGCGAAGATTAAGACTTGTTCTTAGGGGTTATATTAAATGTTTAAAAGATTTCTTAACACTAACTTTATCTCAGGAATTGAAAGAATTGCTCATTTCATGTTTACTTAACAACTCAGATATTCTAAACGCCTTTTAGTCAGTTGGTATGTATATTCAGATTTTGTGAATTTCTAGGCCCAGTCAAGAGCAAATTCCAATATCCTCTCTTCCCTAATCAGTGCCTGTGTTACCTGTGGTTTTTAAATGAGTAGATTTGCATCTACAGATATGTCTACCTCTCCAAGAACAAATGGCATTTCCAGTAGAATTTTTGCTCAATCTGATTAATGAGTTAAAGTCATAATTATAGCAACTTCCACTAGTGCTTCTGGTTTTAATAAGTGCAAGCAGATATCTTACGAATATATCTGAACTGGCTTAAGGACGTCATTACTGAATGGCAAAGCAGAAAAGGAGGACTATTTGTGTCATGTACTATTTCCTCCCTAACATAATGATGAAATATAAACTTTACAGAGTTGTTTTTTGCTGTGTGGGAAACCAGTGCTTCTGTGAGATAAAAACATGGAACTAATTGTTTATATTAGAGTCTTTAGGACTGGTGCTATTTTATATGCAAATTTACTAGGGTAATTTGTTTTACATGTGTATTAAGTTAAATGAATCAAATTATCTGCGTGCATTGAACTAAGATGATAGACCGTTTCATTCTATTTGAAAAGAATTTGAGATTCAGCATTTTATACACATTTAATTGAAATGTATTCATGCCTCTGTAAAGCAGTGATAAACCTAATAAATGAGGACAGTTATTATGCACCAATAAAATATCAAAACCCAGCAAATTATAAAACAGTTACTGGCATGACTATTTAAAATAACATAACTAGCTGTAAACCTGGGTCAAAAATAATTATTGCATACTACTCAGCAATCAAAAAAGATAAACTATTGCCATTCGCAGAAACATGGATGGAGCTTGAAGGGATTATGTTCAGTGAAATAAGTCAGAAAAAAAAAAGAAAAATACCGGATGGTCTCACTCATAGGAGGAATATAGGGGATCAAGGGAAATATACATATAAATATATATTATATATATATTTATATACTTATATATAAATATATATATAAAATAATAACATCATCAACAACAAAAAACACAACAAAACTAAAATAAACTAAACAGACAAATAAATCAGAGACATTCTGCAGGGAAGAGGGAGGGACTAGGATCAAGACTGGGACAGGAAGAGCACAAGGCGCTATGGTGACGGTGCATGGGTGAATCGGTCGTGGAAATTCTATGGGAACTACACCTAGAAAAGAAAGCAAACATTGTAATAAATAAATAAACAAATAAATACTAAAAAAAAAAATACTCCAGCCATCCTATGGGCAATCTAGAAGAATATACTAGTTTTTCATTCTACAGATGAAGTTTTTATCTAAAATGTCAATAAGAGTCTAACAGGAACTGTGCTGTGTATATCACATGTTAGAGATAAGGGGGTTGTTTTTACCTGAGCCAGGGCCAGTGTCAATTCTCAGGTCCATGCGAGTCTAAGATTATGGTTACAATACCCTGACCCGCAGTCCTTTATGAAGTGAGGCATTTGTTAATATTAAGTGCAAGAGGTAAAATACCCTTTTTTGATGATGACATCACAAGTCTCTTAATACTGTGGATCATTTATTTCCAGATGTTTTCCTTTCCTTTCTTTCTCTCTTTTTGGCTAGTGCTAATAGAAGTTTCTCCTCTAGCTGGCCTGCAGCTAAGAGTGATTTCTGGAGGTGACTTCGCAGGATCAATCATGGCCCTAAAAGAGTTTAGTTGTAGACCAAGGAAGAGAAAGGGTGGCATAAAAAGAAGATTCTAATACTCTAGACAGCATTTTGTGTCACTATGTAAAAGGGTATTTCTTAAGAGCGTCTTAACACTACTGGTTTTTTACAGTAATCTTTTTTAAAAGTTATCAAATTTTACTTAGTTGCTCTACAAGAAACTTTTGACTTGCTAGTAAAATAATAAAAGATAAGTACTGCCTGCCTTTTAACATAGTATAGTTTGAAAAAATTTATCTTTCAGTGAGCTTTGAAATAAAGAGTAAAGCCTTTACTAAAAATTTTATAATGTGGTGGCAAATATGAACATGAATTTAGAGAAATTTCTGTTCTTTCTATTCATTCATCCAAGTCCAGATTTCTAATGACAGGTCGATGATCATCCTAGCTAGAATGCAGAGTGACCTTTGTGTTAAAAGCAGACTTCTGCAATTGAAGTCTAGATATTCACCTCCAAAGAATGGTCAACTATTTGTTTTATGTGGATGACACAGTAAAATCCTCATAATCATCAACTTTTGGGTCTGTCCACCTCAAAATGTTTGAGCAAAAATTAAGAAGAATCTGCTCTGTTAGATTCTTCTATTTTCATTCATTTTAAAATGTTATTTTGGGCCTCTGATGCTCCCAGAATAAGAAATGAAAATATCAAAGCATAAACAGTTGGAGATATCTCAGAAATAATACCAAATGCAACTAAAATAGGTCATATTATCACTCTCACTTGTGCTCCAGGCAACATCTTCTAATTACCAAGGGCTTTTGTCTTTTTTATTTTTCTTTTCAGATATAGTAAACTTTGACTAGGATAGGAGAGCCCGTGCCTTCTTAACTCTAATGTGCAATAAATAGAAGGAATTTTTGATTCCATAGGCACATCTACAAACAAGAGTGACCGCTAAGGTCCAAAGAGCATTCCAGCAGTTTTGGTGAGTTTATGAGTTTGGATGAATGAAAATGGGCAGGGATCCCTGTATCAAAAGAAGGATCTAAATGCACCTGCAGTGAAAGCTAACGATTCACGTCTTATCGAAGCGAGGACATGAGTTGCAATTGCAGGTATCACTGATTTCAGGACTGCGAGGCTCTGCTCCCACCTAGGAAAGAACCGTGGAAACCACAAAGCTTAAATCTTTCTGATGTCAAAAATGATCTCAGAATGCCATGCCTAAGTTAACACAGGCAGTAAATGCCAATATTTTCAGATAACAAAAGCTATAAGAAAATACAAAATTAAGCTTTATCTCTTTCCTTCTCACAGCAGTGCCTCAAGAAATGCCCATGCTGCTCTTGTTCAAGAAAAATATGCCCTTTCGGTAGTTTCCCTTGTGTGTTACTTCCATTCTGTAGAGAGCAGCATCTGGGCTATTTTGATCAATTTTGTTTATGGACAAATGCAAGCAAAATTGCAAACTGGGAGAAGAAGTCATTGTTTTGACCACTTTGTAAATAAAACGTTATGACTTGCTTTTAAGTCATATCAGTGAAGAAAAATTATTCTTATAACCCAAGCATATCGATATTAGACCAAAATTCCAAATCGAACAGCTGATGTGTTTGGTTATATATGGGAGTAGAGATGTTTAAGAAATATTTTTAAATAGATTTATAAAAATGGGAAAGCAAATGGTGAATCATGCATGAAGTTTTAGTAAAAAACTTCATAGGCAGACATGCTTGCAACAGAGAAGAAAAAGTCAGCAGAAAAACAGGTTGGAGATGATAGGGAGAAATCTGGTTACTAAGATAATAACAAGGTCCTGAATGAGAGAAGAAGGTGAACATTCAGAGTATTTTTTTAAAGATTTATTTATTTATGCATACAAGCACTGGGGTATAGGCCAGAGGTGAGGGGGTGGTAAGAGGATTCAACAGAGACAGAGGGGGGAACAGAACAGGCAGATCTACTGAAATACACTGCTAAGGTGAGCAGCGGGTGAGGCAGGAAAGGTCTGCTGTGCCATGTGTTCCCCTGGCAGCAGGGATCGAACTCATGCTGCAGTGAGACTGCGGTTTGCTTCATAGTGCGTTGCTTAACCCATTGCGCCACCAGGGATTCAGAGTATTAAGATGCAGGATCCCTAGTCTCTGGGTTGCTGGTTGAATTATTATTCCCTAGGCCACACACTTCTGGTGGCAGAAGTCAGTGGCTATGTATAAAGATTGTGGTCTCTAAAATCAAATTTGTCTCAGACTCTTGCCCAGTGGCCCTTTGTGAATCCTAAAAGACTCCTGGATACAGATCTAGCTCTAAATCCACTAGAACTCCATCATAAGAAACATTTTTATTTTTTTATTTTATCCATGTGAAAAAAAAATAATTCCATTGTGCCTTTAACATTTGTTTTAAATCTCAGGATGTTTTGATGACATATGGAGTTTGTTTTAGATATGAAAATTAAATGTGTTTTTTTAATTGCCAAATGATATAGAATTCACTGTGTGCTTTTTTTTTTTCGTGGACTGTGGAAATTATGTTGTGTACTGTGTGAAATATTAACTGTTCCTTTAGCTATTCATCTACTGGCTTGGGCATGACTTGTATTATAAATGCTAATTTTCACCATCCTTTCGGAGGGTATTATGTTTGTTATTTCATCACATGATCCCTTGAGATTTGTACAGTGTCCATAAAATTCTGAAGTGTGTATAGGTTTTTTTAAGTATCACATATAATTAGGATTAAATATTCACATTATTATGAGCCTACTCTTACAGATATAAGGCAAAGCAAATTCCCAGTGGATTATATTTCAAGAAAAATTTGCATCCTTAACTTTTGTAGTATTAAATCTGTTTTACTGAGTTAAAACTAAAATTGCTTTAGTGACCAATATTGAATGCAAAAGAGTAAATAAATAAATCAAAAGCATGATCTAAAAGACAACTAAGAGAAATAATACAACATATATTATTGATTCCAGTTTCATATTTCAACTAGTTCTGCTAGTTGAAATAGTATATACTATATATATGCACATATATGTGTGTTGCTAATAATTAAACACATTATTTGAAAATTTCAAGGAAATGTAGTACTTCAGGAAATTAAAATTATGAAATCTTTATTCCCCCCAAAACTGGAAGATAAAACACTTGTGTTTCTGGATGGAGTAGTTCTATATTATCTGGTGACTCTCATCTTCATGGTTCCCTCAACGTTTTTAATTGCTGTAATTTACAAAGGGCTGGAGGAAACCCCTCGGAATGTGTGATTTGTTACTTGACTGCGGAATCACTTGAAGGTGTCCCAATCTAATGAAACAAATGAAGATTTAAGTCTCTAAAATATGTTCATCTCCTAGAGATCCATCTACCAAAGACATTCTAAACATTTTATGCGACAAATAGTCCATGTCCTTCTGAAGATGCAAGTCAAATGGATCTTTGCCCTCAAAGAGCTTCGAGCTTATATGCACTTTAATAAGAGGTGTCTATTCTATTAAAGTTGTTTTATTTCAGACAATGTTATGTAGTAATGCTTTCTTTTTTTAGTAATGCTTTAGATTTTAAGTAAACCTCATAAACAATATCTTTGCCTTTTAAGAACAGCAAAAACTGAAGATATTATGGGAGGGGAGAACTCCATTTATATTTAAAGACAAATGAAATTACTTGAAAATAAAGTCATATAAGATATTATTAACATGAAATTATTCTACAAGGGCATCAAATAAAGAGATATGTTGATATTGTTAAACTGCAGCTCAAGAAGGAAATGACACTTTAACTTTTAACAGCCCCCTCTTTTTTAGTCAAAAATATTTTAATTTTTAAAATGTACCTTTCAATAAAAAGTAAAGCAATATAGAGAAATATGAAAATGCTCTGGGAACTATTTTTTTTTTTTTAGCCTGGTAGTTGAATTTGAGAAATGCAATTATCAATCCACCCTCACATTATTTCCAATTTCTTAAGGGAAGAACTGTATTATATTCACCTTTATATCCTCAATCCATAGCACAGACTTGCACATAAATTTAAAAAGACCTCATTAAACTACTTCTAATATAATCTGTTTGGTTATCTACAGAAATACTTTCACATTTTCAGTGCCTCCTCTACTATCTATCATCTCTAAAAGAAATAGCAGATGTTGCTATTATTATATAAAAAGATGTGGAAGCAGCAGGGTAAATGTCAAATGTGGACAGAAAAACAACGTTGGTGAAGGTTTTACAAAAGATCAGAGGATTGATGGCAAGCTCCTGGCAGCCTTTGTCAAGTAAGTTGAAAATATGTGTCACCATTTCTCACATCTCACATGTTTCCATTGCCCACCGAACTGTCCAAATTCAAATAGTCAAATACAATCTAGAGATAACAGTACTTTGTCCAGCTGGACTGGAACAAAGGTATAACAGGTAATAATTTTTTGATAAATATTTTCATGAACAATTAGATGAATAAATGAGAAGGAAGGATAAAAAGTGAAACAAAATAAGACATAAGTTGACTGGCAGAGAGGAGAAAGAAGTCAGCTTGTAGAGGCTGAGTGGGTAAAAGAGGGCCATCGAAATTCCATTTGGGTACAGCTGACTTTCAGCCACACTCTGGAGAGAGAGGACTTTGTACAGGACACTGCCTATAAAGGAGAAGGAAGTACATCTGTGCCTTTACATCATGCTGCCCTTCTTCTGAAACGGTCTAGCACCCTCTTATCTCCAGAGCCTGAGATGTTTATCATAAGCATTGTATTCTGGAAGTCCCTGTGATGATGCCAGTTCTTGTCTTGCTTCAACTTTACCATAGACTGTATCACACTGTATTATGAATTGTTCTGTTCTCCAAGTCATTGAAAATTCTCATTCTTTTTTGTATCCCTATTTACTTTTCAATACTGTACTTATCATGTATCTTCTTTATTATTTCCACTAGTCACTAGGAATAAAAAAGTAAACAAAAAAACTCAGTTCAGTGCAGTAGTACATAGTAATGCAATTTGGTCTCCTACATCATTTTCTTTATCTCATAAGAATATTCTTGATAATAAGATATTTCTGAACGTAGTGTTGTTTTAGTACCTATTATATAAGGACATCTCTAAATTATAGTCATGTGATGGAGATCAGGAGGACTTAACAATTGTGAAGTCCTCTTGTTATCAATGAGAAGGACTGCAGCTAGCGCAGAGAATTCCATGTGACATGTATTTCTAATTTACTGAATTTATTATACATATAGTTTTTCCCAACTGATAGGTTACTAACCTTCAAATTAAGCAATATATGATAATGTTTTATTAGATAAGCTTAGGAAACCCACAGCCTGAGTTTGAACACTTTCTCATCACTTAACAAATAAAACAATGAATGAAGCATTTTGCTGAGCCTCTACTGCAGAATAAAAGCTTAATAAATATTACATATCATTACTATATGTTTGCTTAACTGAGAATGCTCTCACAAAGCATTGCCAAATTTGGGAAGATATTATAGGGCAGTTCATTCTATAATACTCCTAAAAATCTCCTGGCTACTTGAATATCAAAATTGTATTTTTCACTAATAATTTTAGTCTCAAATGTATACTTTCTTCTTTGTCTTTCACTTAAGGAGTTATCCTTCAAACTTATTATAAAAGGAACTCAATAGGATGTGTTAAGACCGAATACCCATGACTGAAAAAAGAAATAACCTTTTTATTAAGAAAACATGTACCAGGAATCCCTGGTGGCACAGGTGTAAAAGACACAGTGCTATCAAGCTATCCATAGCCACTGCAACTTGAGTTCGGTCCCTAGTCAGGGAGCTAATCCACACGGCACAGCAGACCTCTCCTGTTTCGCTGGCTGCTCCCCTCAGCAGTATATTTAAGTAACTTGCATTCCCACCAGCAGTGTAATAGAGTTCTTTTTTCTCCACATCTTTGCCAACATTTATTGTTGTTAGTTTTTTTTTTAAGATTTATTTATTTATGCATACAAGCACTGGGGTACAGGCCAGAGGTATGGGGTGAGTGAGAGGATTCACCAGAGAGAGCTGGGAACAGAACAGGCAGATCAACAGAAGTACACTGCTGAGGGGAGCAGCGAGCACAGCAGGAGAGGTCTGCTGAGTCATGTGGGTCCCCTCCCTGGCCTGCAGCAGGGATCGAACTTGTGCTGCAGTGGCTTCGGTTTGCTTCATAGTGTGTTGCTTAACCCACTGCGCCACCAGGGAGGCCCTGTTGTTGGTTTTTTTGATGTGTGCCATTCTTACTGGTGTCAGGTGCTATCTCATTGTGATTTTAATTTGCATTTCCCTGATTATGAGAGATGTTGAGCATTTTCTCATGTGCCTGTTGGCCATTTGTATGTGCTTTTTGGAGAAGTGTCTTTTACGTTCTTCTGCCCATTTTTTGATTGGGTCGTTAGCTTTGATTTTCATGAGTCTTGTAAGTTCTTTTATATCTTTGTGATCAGTCCCTTGTCAGTTGTATGGGGTGCAAAGATTTTTCCCCAACCAGTGGGGAGTCTTTTCATTTTGGTTAATGTTTATTTTGCTGTACAGAAGCTTTTCGACTTGATATAGTCCCATCTGTTTAACTTCTCTCTCATTTTTTTTGCTTTGGGGGATGCATCTTCAAAGGCGTTACTGAGATGTATGTCTTGTAGCATTTTACCTATGTTTTCTTCTATATATTTTATGGTTTCAGGTCTTACATTCAAATCTTTTATCCATTTTGAGTTGATTTTTGTGCTTGGTGTAAGGTAGTGGTTAGTTTCATTTTCTTGCATGTGGCCGAGCAGTTTTGCCACCAGCATTTATTGAATAAGCTGTCCTTGTTCCATCGCATATTCTTTCCTCCTTTGTCAAAGATCAGGTGTCCATGTAGTGTGTGGTTTTACTTCTGGGCTTTCTATATGGTTCCATTGTTCTGTGTCTCTGTCTTTGTTCCAGTACTGAGCTGTTTTAATTACTATTGTTTTGTAGTAAAGTTTGAAGTCTGGGCGTGTAAGACCTCCAATCCCCTTCTTTTTAGCCAAGAGAGTTTTGGCTAATCGAGGTTTTTTTGTGTCTCCCTATGAATTTCATCAGTAAAATGAAATCAAAGTGTAGATATTAAGTCCAGTTACATTTTGGTGGGCAAAATAATAAACCTCACGTACATTGCGCTAAGACCCAGTTTCTGCTACCATAGAAACATGAGTAGAATCTCTTTTCAGATGCCTTTATCTCTCTGCTCCATGGTGCTCTACCTGCCTTCTCCTTGAAAAGTACTTGTTCCCTTTAGCATATTCCAATTCTCATTCAATTCAATTTTCACTGCTTCAGCTTTCCTCCTGGCATGTATATTCTAGTTAGTTTGGAAGGTTCTCTTTTACTCCCATCACTCACAGGTCAATTTTCAGTCTCTTCGTGTCCTTCCATATTTTTTCCCACTATGCTTATATTTATTTACATTTGTTACTTTCATTTCTTTCAGAAATGCCTCAACTTCATGTCAATTCTGTTTGTGTCCCACTGGTCAAAATTAGGTTTTGGTTATTCCTAGGTTCAAGAGATGCCTGGAAAAGTCTGTAGCTGAAAGACCAGAAGACAGATAGCAAAGGCTTACAAGGATTTGTTGTTAAAGGAAGAGGGCATGAATGTTGTCTATTGACAAGCAGTTGCCTCCCCTAAAACAGCAGGAAAGTACATAAGTCCACTAGCTCAGGGTCACATCCATCCATGTAAACTCCCGCTTTGGCCTAGGATCAAAGTCTCTATTAACTGGGCCTTAGTTTTCAGGCTAAGCCTAACAGCTCAGCTTGGTTTTCAGCACCCTTTCCATGGAGACTGAAGTGCTATTAGGTCCCTTTACTATCAGACTGATTACTCTTGCAGATCTGTTGATGGGTCCCTGTTCCCAGCTTTTAGTCTCTTTCCTTGCTCTCAAACAACCTACAGGAAGCCCAAGAAGCCCAGTCTTGAAAGCTTTCAAGTGTGCCCTAATCCACATTCTGCCTGCCTGATGAAACAGCTATGACAACAGATGCACTTTTATTTAAAGTGCATTTAATGTTTTTTAATTTAGGTTTCATTTTACATTCAGTAAAATTCATTCTTTCTGTGTGTGTACAGTTCTATGAGCTAAAGAACAAACTATGGATTTTCTGATCACCCTTAATGCTCTTTGGAACCTTCACTTCTGGAAGCACTGGTCTGCTCTCTGCTCCTAAATGTTTGACCTTTTCTAGAATTTCATATGGTTGGAATCATACAGTAGATTAGCTTTTTGAGTCTGGTTTTTTTACACTTCACATAAAGCATCTGAGGTTCTCCCATGTTGTCATCGACAATTTATTTCCCCTTCTCGATGAACAGCATTCCATTGTAAGGCTGCACTACCGCTTGTCTAATGCAGGGAAATCTGAGGAGTAGCTGAGATTTATGTCAAATCTATACACATCTATACACACAAGGACATGTACATCCTTCTTTGTTATCAACTTGCACAACTCTGAAAGTCCAAAATGAGCCATTCAATTTTGACTCCCAACTGTGACCTTTAACAAGTACGAAATGAAGGAGACCTTAGTAATGATGCTAACTCTTCCTCCAGATCTCATCTCGAACCTTGTGATTTGGGCCTCAACTGAAGTGAGCCTCCTGAGGGATATGATACAAAATAGCTCCATACCCCTAGGCACTCCTTAAAATATCACTTATTTAGTCATTTTCACAGTATTCATCCAGACCTGAAGTTATCTCGTTCATGGATTTGGTTATTTGTTCATTATCACTTTCATGTAAACTGGCTGATAGCAGGGAGCTAGTTTGCCTGTTTCATAATTCTTCTCCTAGTCCCTAGAATAATACCTGGTACATAATAAGTGATTATTAAATACTTGTTGAAAAAAAGAAAGGATAAATGAATAGATTCCATGGAATCTTGAAAACATCACTTTCTTTATTCTGAGAGAATCTTAACATGTAAATGAGGACAAATGGAAGGGGAATTTTCTAGGAAAAAATACTTGAATCAACAAATTAGCATTCCTGCTGAAATTCTAATTAAATAGTTCAAAATTTTAGGTCTAAGAAACTTAACATATCAATTATGAAAGATAGGATCAATAATTTCAAAAGATACATTCAAATCTACTATTTGACAAATCAACATATTTTAAAAATAAATTATAGTTTGATTTGAAGACTAGAACCTCACCTAATGTTTTATGTCTCTGTCTTAGTAATGAAGCAGGTACCACTTACACTTTTCACATATCTTGCTCGTTAATAAAAATAGATAAGAAGGACTCTTCAAGCTTACCTGATAGTACTAAATTCAAATCAAAGTCTTTGGGCTTATACTAGAAAATTCATCAGGCTCCAACTTCAATATTTCTAAAAGATCTATAGTACATGAGAGCAAGTTAAAGTCACAGAGACCATTGTTTGATCTCTGGTCAATATCGCCCCCTAATCTATTGACCAAAGCCTCTGAAATAAGGGGAGGTGGTAATATTTGGAGCCACTTGTACAAAACCTTTCATAAATTGCCTTTGCTTTGCCATGTCTCATTCCACATCTATCTGTAACTTAGCCAGCAGTATCTATTCTAACTGAATGGTTCTTAAAATGATGAAGTAGAACACTAGCTAATAATAAGAAAGTGCTTGACCGTGATACTTCTTTTTGCAGAGAATGGAGGACTAACTGAGCTGATCAATATTACAGTCTTGAATGCATTACACCTGGACAGCACAATGCTAATAGGTCTATGGAAGCATCATTCTAAGTGCTAAATAATAGGAATAATATGTCTGTCATCAATTATGAAGTGGAATTCACAACGTGCAAGGTGCTATTCAAAGCCATGGGAACTTCAGTATTATACCACTGTAAGTCATGATTTTATTTTAGAAAAGAGCTTTGCTTTTTGACTAGCTTTAGAAAAACTTGATACAATGTGAAAATGGACATTTAATAAATACTCCTTTCTGCACCTGCACACAGGGAACAGGTAATAAATGCTGTTATCTGAATTGATAATGATGATTCCTGGCACAGTGGTGAAAGAATTAATGGATGATCTTTGATTGATGATGAGACAAATTGTACAAACAAGGATTTTTCTTCTTTGTCAGTGTTCCCCAAATAGTTCTGAACAAAAGCAAAATGTGTTCTGGTCATATAGAGAATTTAAGTTACTAAGAGATTAGAATATCTTCTGTTTCTTTGCGTTTCATCTCAATAATAGACATTTACATATCACTTAATTATATGCCAGGCACTATTCTAAGTACTACATAGATGTTAACTTGTTTTATCCTCAAAGTCGCTCTGATAAATAATGATAGGAAGAATGCACTATTATAATTCTTGATTTTATAGATGAAGAACAGAAAGCACAAACAGGTATCTTGCTCAAACAGAGCCAAAATTTGAGCCTAGAATGGCTAGTGCCTCACTGCACTATTGTTTCTCTAACATGTTCAGCACGTAACTGGCATGTTAAAATATCTTATATAGCTATATGGAATATGCAATTTAAATATATCATTGTAGCCAACATCTACTATTGATAAAGACATTCTACCCCCTCACCTCCTCTATCTTGACCAACTGATCCAGAATCTTTTGTTAAACCATTTATTTCCCCACGGCCATTTTTACCATAAATCTTGATTCTCAATTTCTCCCTGCTGGTCTATGTAACCACTGGTTTATATGACATTTAAAATGTTTTTTTTTTATATCTGACTACGATATCAGGAAATGTAAACCCTCCAGATATGTTCCTTTTATTTAAAACTTCCTTGACTATTTTTGATGCCTTTTCTTCCCATATACATTCAAAATTTGCTTATGACTTTACACATACACACTGTTAAAATAAACTGAGATTGTGCGGAACTCAAAGATTTATCAATTTGGGGAGAATAGACTTGAACAAAAAATTTAACAAGCACTTAGCACAAGAAAATGTTCAAATGACCAATAAATGTATCAAAATATCATTATTTATGAGAGAAATTTAAATTAAAACCATGGTGAGATTTTATATACTCACAGAATGTTTAAAATGGAAAAACAGGCAACATCAAGTGTTGATAAGAGTGTAGAAAAACTAGAATTTTCACACAATATCATTTAGAAAAACCATTTAGATGGATCTATGAAAAATGGCCATTTGTATGTGCCATGACTCAATAATTTCATATCTAAATTATATCCAACTAGATATCCCAAATTACCAGGAAATTTCATAAATGTTCACCCAATAGGTGCATGTTTCTGAATATATAAACATATATGAATATATACATACATATGGATATTCAATACAGAATGACATGTGATAGTTAAAAGTGCAAACTACTGGCATGAGAAGCAAATACAGGGTGGATTCGTACATTGTGCACTGGGATAGTCGTGCAATAAAATACAACACAGCAATTATAATTAACAACTACAATTACACACAACAGCACTGGTGAATCTCTAAACATTAAACAAAACATAATCAGGATGTTAAACAAAAAAAATAAACAGAATATAATCAAAGAATACATTCTATATGATTCTGGTCTACACATTTCAAAAACTGTTAAAACAATGCATGGTCCCAGATGTCAAAGTAGTGGTTTCCATTGGTGCTAAGTGGTTAGTAATGACAATAGGTTAACTTCTGGGATGTTGGTGATGTTCTTCTGCATGCTGGTTATAGGGAAGTATTAAATTGTACAAAATTTAAAAATCTATATATTTAAGATGCTTCTTCAGGTAATTTATGCTTAAATAGTTTTTTAAAACTAACAAAGATGTCAAAAAAGCATAGATATTAGTTTGGAAGGGCTTTTAATGATCAAATCTGAAATAATTTGAACATCAAATTGAATAATAATAGCATTGAAGTATAACACATGAAATTTGAAAAGAATCCATGAGTCCATACCGTATAAACAAATTAATTAACTGAGGAGCAATGGGTTTACTTTGTAACAAAACTCCAATGAACAGATGCAGAAAACTGATAGATTCAGAACTTTGCTTTTTTTGCCATCATTGTACAAATACCCATTCAAGCAGAAATCATGAAGAAATGATTGCCTGTGGTGTCATTAGAGAAGAGGGTATCTCTCCAGCTATATCAGTATCTATAAATAGTTTTTTTACATGGATGTCTGGTAGACACTTGGTTAATCGAAAATAACAGGACAGGGCCTTCCTGGTGGCACAGGGGCTAAGCACCACACTAGGAAGCCTCGGCAGCCACTGCAGTACGAGTTTGATCCCCGGCCAAGGAGGGGACCCGCATGGCACAGCAGACCTCTCCAATTCCACCTGTTGCTCCCCTCAGCAGTGTATTTCAGTCAATCGGCCTGTTCTGTTCCTCACTCTGTCTCTGGTAAATCCTCTCACCCTCCCTCACCTCTGGCCTGTACCCCAGTTCTTGTATGCATAAATAAATAAATCCCCCCCAAAAATAAAAGGACAAACTGATGAATGCAGGAAGGAAGAGATGGTCTTGCTTTTTTCTGTTAGTAAAAGGAGGAGGGGATAAAGGAAGGAGGAGGGAAGAATTATTTGGATCTAATCATCAAGAGACATTAGCTAATCCCAAATGAAAGAAATTTATATTCTACACAAGGACCTACAATACTTTTCAAAGTATCATATCATAAGACAGATCCAGGCTGAAGGAGACTATAGGAGCATGATGGTGTGTGATCCTGGATTGCTACCAAAATAGGGGTGCGTGGGGGATCTTGTTAAGCATATTATTAAGATATAAGTCAGAAGGAAAAAAACATATATATTGGATGGTTTCACTTACATGTGGAATATTGAGAAACCTAATAAAAGGTCAAGAAAAAGACAAAGCTATTAAGCAGTCCACAGATCCAAGGCCTACAGCAAGGGAGAGGGAGGGAGATATTTCAAATCAAAAGAGAGGAGAGCACAAGGGATTATGGTGATAATCAGGGATGCTATGGTGGTGGGAGAACTATGGGTACTATACCCATGGGAGAAATCAAATATGGTACAAAAATGAACAGTAATGTAATTAAAATAAATTAATGAAATCAAAAAAGAATATTGTTAGGATAACTGGGTATTTGGCCGTAGACTTTGACAGTATTTTTGTGTCAATATCAAATCCCTTGAATTTAAGGATGTGTTAAATGTATCTGACAACAATTGTTTTTGAGGAATACATAATGAATCAATAGGGTTGAAAAGTCATGATGCCTACAATTTATATTCAGAATCAAAAAAAATATAAACACTTTTATAATATGTAGAGTTATTATAGACAGTGGTAAAGTAAACGTGGCAAAAACGTTAAAAGTGAACCTAGATGAAGAGTATATAAATATCCACTGTAATGTGATAACTTTTCTGCAGATTTTTAACAAATGAAACAAAATTAAGTTAGAAGAAAATAGGAAAAGAAAACTCAGTGTGGATTTTTTCTGGAAGACCCTAAATGATGTACGATCCTAGTACACTGTAAACCCAGTAAGCAGGACATGATGGTATGATGATGGTGATTCTACATGAAGCCACGCCCATCTGCTTTATAGGCACCTGTCTGTGCTACGTACCCTGCTGGGGGCTGTCAGTACAAGAGTATATCAAACCAGACATCTTTCCAGCCTTGGCTGAAATCTGTTTATGTGGGCAAAGCTTCATAAGTTTAAGTCATGAACGCTAACAAATTTTTTGTTTTGACTTTAATAGAAAAAGAACATGTATGGCCTCCCTGGTGGCTCAAGGAGTTGAGCACCACACTGTGAGGCTTCCACTGCTGGATGAGTTCAATCCCTGGCCAACGAGGGGACCCACATGACACAGCAGACCTCTCCTGTCTTGTCTGCTGCTCCCCTCAGCAGTGTGTTTCAGTCAATCTGCCTGTTCTGCTCCCCACTCTGTCTCTGGTGACTCCTCTCACCTACCGTGCTCTGGCCTGTACCCCAGCTCTTGTATGTATTAATAAATAAATCTTTAAAAAAGGATAAAGAACTTTTAAACAAAGATGTTGACAATGAAACAGAAATGACTTCCAATAACTTTTCATTTTTTCTCATGTTCTCTATATAGCTCATGCAAATATTTGTGGGTTTTGGAGCAAATCAAATTAATCTTAAAATGTATATGTCCCCTGGGCCCTCCGTGGTGGTGCAGTGGGTTGAGCAGCCCACTGTGAGGCAAACCACAGCTGCTTCAGCGCGAATTCAGTCCCTGCTGCCTGATGGGGAGGTGACCCACATGGCACGGCAGACCTCTCCTGCCTGGCCTGCTGCTCCCCTCAGCAGTGCGTTTCAGTACATCTGCCTGTTCTGCCCCCTGCTCTGTCTGGTGGATTCTCTCACCTCCCCGCACCTCTGGCCTGTACCCCAGTCTTGTATGCATAAATAAATAAATCTTTAAAAAAAAAAGATGTATATGCCCCCTTTGAGTTTTATGTATAAGTTTATGTATAAGTTTATTCAATTAATACGAAAGAAAAACAATACTAAATATAATTTAGGAGATCATTTCCAAAAGATAGCTAAATTAAGTTATTTGTATAATCATCATAGAACATAAAGAAGTAAAATTTAGTGCTAACTTTAGTTGATGGGATAAATTACATTGTATTATTTCCTTTTTTGAATTAAGATTGGTTAGATCAGTGAATTTCTTACACTATGAAGCCACAATGACAATAAACGTTATTTTTGATAGTTATTTAATCTATTCCAGTGATTTTTACTATATGAAATCTCTGATAATTACAATGTCTCAGACACTTTTTATGCTTTGTTTATAAAACTCATAAAATAAAAAGATAAACAGAGTAAAAAGTTTGAAAGACTGACAGAGGAGCTATGATTCTTAATCTATAAATCTAAATTCTATATCTGAAAAAAATTTATGACAATTTCTTTGTATGGAAGAAAAATTTTATAATGTTTAGATCTACTAAGAGAAAGAATGGTTTTCTAGGGGTTGAAGCTATAAGAATAATGAAAAAGAGATATATCATTCTTCTATCTTCTATCATGTGTAAAGTCAATTTTAAAAGTGGCAAGATAGTCAATCTAAAACCATTAAAAATATTTCCAAAATCTCATACTATTCCCAGATCTATTACCTATTATATAGTGACTGCAAAAAAAAAAAAAAAGAGTATAAAGGGAGATTTATCCTTTTACTGGAATCAAGTAGTTAGATAGCTGTCTTCATTGATGATTTAAGTATACTCTTGCCTGGAGGAGCTAGAGGAACTAAATCATCACTCAGGGCTCTCTCAATAATACAATTCTATGACAATCTCTAATACTGTAAGCACATTTTTAATGCAATAATCAGCATTTATAAGTAAAAAAAAATTAGTAATCATCTAGTTCAGGACTCAGCCAATACTGCCCAGTGTCTGACTCTGTAAAGAAAATTTTATAATAATAGCCACTCCCATATTTATTCAATCATTCAATTAAAATTGTCATTAACTGCTTTCACAATGGCAGAATAACTGTACTTGAGTGGACCCTCATCAAGCTCATCTACCTCATTTTACAAAGAGACTAACTCCTAAGGAATAAAATAACTTGCCCATGGTTACACAGATAGGGGCAAATCTACTGCTTCCATATCCAATAAAGGCCTCACTGCATCAAGCTCTCACTCTTCACATAAAATGTATTTGATATTTTCTAGTATTAATAACATTTAAAAATCCTACTGTTAGTAGAATTTTCTATTAAAGTAGTTGTATTCCTGTGCCCACCTTATTCTTTTCTTTTGAAATTAAGGAAAAATTTGAAGACAGGTCACCAAAATGATACCTATATGTTTTGGTCCTTAAATTTTCAGCATTTCTACATGAGAAAAACAATATGACACATATTATTGGATCCCTATTGTTGGTCAAGTTTTTATCTTCCCTAATTGAGTTCAAATGTTTGCTCATACTGACTTTTAAGTAGTACAGAATATGGCACATTAAGTAGAACGCCTGCCAATACCTTCAGCTAGGCTGTTCCCCAAAGACTGAGATAGAGAAGAATATAGGCTTGGGGTCAGAGGTGAGAGGATGACAGGCAGGTTACCCTGGATGAAAGGTATAAGTTGACTGCACACCACTTGCTTGTTTACAATGCATTTTTGTCACAGTTAAAGCACCCTATGAAATATTACAACTTTTTTCACTTCAAAAACATGAAATGGCTATGTTCACAGTCTTGACTATACCGACTGTATACAAACTATATCCCAATTTAAAAAAAAAGAGGAACCAAAAAATCACAAACTAGTATTTTTAGTAGGAAATGAAAATAAAATATAAGCCAAACACTTAAGTTTTGTTTTTGTGCTGAAATCAAGCTTGCATGTGATAAATCACTGTTATATTAAATCTTTGGTTATTATTGTTGCATAATTCAAAATAAAGTAGTATTTAATATTTTAATGATAAACACTTTAATGCATGTGCTTTTTAAGATGCAAAGCAAATTACCAAAATGAGTACTCCTGATATTGACAATTATGGAATCATCTAAAACTGTTACACAAATGATTCTAGTTTCTCACAGAAAATTTTAGTCTAAAAGGTACATACTAAGAGAAGTTTTGTTTACTAATGCAAAAATGTAGAAACATAAAAAGTCAAATACAATAAAAAATGATAAGGTGGGAATGGGTCTAGGCTGTATTTTCTCAGTTTGGAGTTAAACTACTTTTTTCAAGAGTCTAAACTCTTTTAATTAAGATATCAAAGAAATCAAATATATACTATTTTTAGTCTCACAAAAATCCTAGAATTGATGTTCTCTATGTTTCTATGTGTTGTATGCCAAGCAAAAATACCAAAGCTTTATTAATAATTTCCTAATTTGCCAGCTTCTTTCTTTCTATATTTGCTCTCAAGAGATTAGTCTCAATTTCAGAGAAGGAGCTCAAGCTGCTTTTAGGACCATCTTTTATATCTTACAATCACTGTTGGTAAAATAGTGAGATGTCAAGGGATTTTATGACATATAATTCCTCAACATGCAAAACAAATGAAAAGGGTAATTTACATTTCATACACCTCTAATTACAGTATGGAAAAAGAAGAAGGAAGATCGTGTCATTGAAGTTACAAATTATGTATAAGACTCATGCAAAACTAGCACTTCCATTCAGGGTAAGTTTATGGTTCATTAACTCTGTTGTATGTATTATTATGTTCATGGTCTTACTGTTCATAGACTCTAAGTTATTGATAAATTCATTATATATTTATAAATAATTACTTTTTCTAATTACCACATGAATCACCCAACATATTTTGGGATAATATGTTTACTACACTTAGTTTCTTCTCAATTTTATGGAGAGCTATAAAGATAAAAAAATTCTTAAACAGAATTTATTTACTATGATGTAATTATAAAATTAAACAATTATCTAAAGATTTAAAAATTATAACAATTGGTGCCCTAAATATGTTCATTTTATCTTTTCTGTTTTAAAGCCAAGTTATATTTTAAATATAAATTCTTTTATATATATATAGTCATGTCAGCTTTTCCCCTGGAATTTGATATGATTAAACTTTTTGATTAAAATAGAACACTGTATAGTTTCTACTCTTATAATACACTCCTGACTCAATAGTAGGTTGGTTAGATATATATTCAAGACTTTAAGTCAGCTTGTCTAGGTTTGTGTGAGGGACTGGAAGTTTCATTTGCTTTGATGTTATTATAAAATAAAGAATATAATATTGTGAACTGTATAAAAAGGCCAGAGAGTGAAAACTTCAAGTTTTCCTCTGCACACCTCCAACCAAACTTCCTCTCCAGAAATAGCCACAATTAATAACTTCCTGTGTATTTCTTGAGTTATTTTCTACGTGTGTACACATGGATTTTGAAGTTTCAAGACCTAGGGGAAATAGGTGAGATCTAGGATTCAAGGTCAAAAATTTTGGGTAAATAAAAGGCAACATTCAGTAAAGCAAATTCAGAATACCTCCAATGTGCACACTACTGTAAAATTTTTTACAGAAGGCAGGGAGGGCACAAGGATGGAGAGATCACACTATCCCAGCCTTCAATTAGTGTGTTTCCATAGCAAACAACTATAAAATCAACTATTGCAAAATACACTTGAAAATTATGCAGCATAAAAATAATCTGTTACGGGAGAATAAAAGAGAGGAAGACTAATTCTGCCTGGATGAATTTATTTAAAGTATAACTGTGAATACTGACATTACATAATATATTTAGAGAAGAAAAATTGACCAGCATGGCTCAAGTTTAGAGCATATGAATGAGTGTCCAACTAATAAGACTGGTAAGCTAAGTGGACGCTACATTTTGGATTTTATTCAAGGTGACAAAGTGGCAACATTAGTAGTTATTTTAAAATAGATGATGAATATCAGATGTATATTTTAGAAAGTACATCCAGTGGAAAGGTGATGGATTAGAGATGGAAAATATGAAGATAAGTGTAATTGGAACTTATCGTGATCCTTTGGGAAAGGGAGACTCACAAAGGACTCATCAAAATGGAAACCACAAAAAGACTAAACTGGGAAATTTTTTTTTAATTTTTAATTTATTTTTATTTATTTCTTCTTACTATGTTTGCTTTCTTTTCTAGGTGTAGTCCCCATAGGATTTCTACCACCAATTCACCTGTGCACCATCACCATAGTTCCTTATGCTCTTCCTGTCCCTGCCTTGATCTCAATCCTTCTCTCCTCCCTGCAGAATGTCTCTGATTTGTCTGTTTATTTTTGTTTTGTTTTGCTGTGGGGTTTTTTTTGTTGTTGTTGTTGATGTTATTATTTTTTTTCCTTGATCCTCTATATTCCTCCTATAGGTGAGACCATCCGGTACTTTTCTTTTTCCTTCTGACTTATGTCACTGAGCATAATCAAACTGGGAGATATTTTAAAGTGTAGGACTGACTTGACCATGGGGTGTGAACATTTGAATTTCAGATATGACACAGAAGGCATCTTGGAAAAGTGGCAATATATCTTGCTTAAGTGATTGTGTGGAGGGTGAAGTTATTAATTAAGAAAGGGGATATAGAAAAACTAGCTGGTAAAGAATACTGAACTTGGCTTTGAAAATAGTATATTTGAATTGTCTTTGGAGCTCTCACAAAATTTTCTAGAAGCGATGTGTGGCCTATTTAGATTGAACGGGAGAAGTCAGAGTCATAAATCTGGAGATCATTTGCACATAGTTGATATTACTCAGCAAGATATTCTTAATATAAAAGGGATACAGCAGTAAACACATCCACCAGGCAGGAAATTACTGAAGAGGAAGGAAGGATCAAGAAGAGAGCACTATGCATAATGGATGGAAAACAGCAAATAGATTCGAAACCCTCCTTTGGTTGTGTAGCAACTCACATTTCTGCATCATTCCACTCTGGAAAAGCTCCAGAACTTCCTCCTGTTATTTCTCTCCTGGACTCAGGTCTGTTTCACCCACTTTTTTATAACCTATACTCAGATTTTTGCCTTTCAGCTCCACTGAGTTTGGAGTTTAGTTAGATTTTATTTTCTATACTAAGAGTTAAAATTTATTTTGAGTTTAAAACAATTTTCCTATATATTACATGAAAAGAGAAAGGCGTTTTAAAAAATACATACAATAGGGATGTTATAATAATTAAATGGAATCTGAAATTGCTTTACCTTATTATTCATATTCTTTGATGTACAAAAAAACTAAATTATGATTCTTAGTTTACCTTCACTGATCCAAGTTTTATGTTTTTCATCAGCCTTTTTAAAAAAGCCCATTATCTTTTTGTTCACAGGCTATTTCTCTGAATCATCTGCAAAGCCCTTGACTGTATTCTTCCCTGTATTCATGATACTCTGCTGTCCCACAATAATTCTCAAAATCCAGTAACTGGATGCACCTGTAAGATACATCGATATCGCAGAGATCATTATATGACCAATGTCTTGTAGCTTAATGTAGAAAATTTCTTGTTATTTCTTACTTTAATAGACACAGAGCTCTAAATGGCATGCTAAAGACATTTCTCTGCTCCATAGTTTATTCCAGTGTCAACCTCAATAAACATTTACTGAATGCTGCCCATCAAAATACTGGGAAATAAAAGTGCCACTTTATTCTGTTCTCAAAAAACTAACTTATTTAATTATTAAACTACTGGAAAAGAAGAGTCAACCTAAGAAGAGAAAGTCATCTACTTAATAATTTAACATATACTAAAAGACATCATAAAACTATGTAGAATGGAGACATGCTTAATAAATATCATTTGAACTAAGTGCTTCACAATTTAGGGGGCAGAGGCAATTTAGACTCAGACCTCACCCCATAAACCAGAATAGCTCTATTTAAAATGTCCTCAAAATAGATCCAAGTAAACTATGACTTTTTCCACACTAACACCAAGCAGTCTTTCTACCCCCCACATCTTCACCTTATTTCCAGTTGTCAATGTTTTGTATCGGAATTACTTCCTTATTAAAAAAAAAAATTTGCCTTTTCTCATTTGCAAAAAAAAAAAAAAATAAACAAAAACCCTATTTGTTATCAACACCAGCTGTTACTCACTTGAAGAAATGTCAATTCCACAGGGTGTGATCTCAAGAATCCTCTCATTTCTTTCATGAAATTACTTGTTTACTCTCAGAACTTTCTTGATTTTGAAAGTATGTACCTCCACATGAGTTTCAAAGAATCTTTCTTAAACAAACTGAAAGTTACTTTTCCTTTTAAAAAACTTAAATTTTGTGATTTGACTTGATATTAATTACCTATCTTACCTAAAGTTTGTTTGGTTGCTCCCTGAAGATAATACAACCCTCAGAATAGTTACAGTGAAGGCTATTACTTAGTCCCAAGATACAAATAAAGAGAAGATGGCTATTTTTTGTTTCCCATATTCACACTTCCTCTGTTAGCCACTTTTCAAATGATAGGCTTCAAAGCAATACCATCTTCAAACCCTAAGTTGTTTGATTATTTTCTCCTTTTTTACTCTCTTCTACTGTGTTTCTAAAGATCAGAGTTCTCTTGTAGACCAGTATTCAAACCCTAAAATTTCAGCCACCTCTGAGACTTATTTATCACATCCCAGGACAAAGACATGATTCAGTAAAGCACCCTAATTTGGAAAGAACTTCAAAACCTCACACTCATCCAAGGGGCCCCCATTTCTCTTCTGATGTCATGGATCTTTCTAAATCATCTCCCCATGTCCAATCAGGCTCCATCTCCTCATGAGCAAATGTCTAGCCAAACAATGTTGGCTCAAAGTGGGGCTGCTGGGGCCCAAAACCTTACTAAAGTCTAAGATACCTTCCTGCTGGGGAACCACATGAAAGGAGATAGACAGGTCCTTGAAAGCTGTGACAGAAGGATAGAAAGAAAATGCAAAATATACTGCATCAAAATAATGATGACTTCATCTCTTTCAAGGAAAAGGAACAGTCTCCCTAGGTGTCTCTCATTCACATGTTTCTTCCAAGTATCTCTGCCAAAAGTTTCTAGATGTCTCTCCTCTACATGTCTCTCTCCCAGCAGTACCAGGGTCAAAGTCAGGTCACAGAAGCAAAAGTGAGTGCCCATCTGCCTTCCATGTGACAGACCCATCTAGCCACACAGTTCTGCCCCTAGTTCCCAGTAGCTCCCTTGTTCAATAAATAAGTTCAGGGCATCTGGGACTTATAGGCCAAGATGGCTGCATGTAAGGGGGTTGGGGGTAAGGAAATGGCCACCATTCACTGTGCTTTGATGCTTCTCTCCTTTTTATAAAGATGCACTCTTTAACATTATTAGAATTCTTGTTCACTAAAGGCAATGTTCCGTCTACCTTGTTTGTTGCTATATCCCAGAATCTACAGTGGTGGCTGGCATACAAAAGTCATTGAATAAATTTTCTTTAATGTGTTTGTAGAGTGAATACATTCTCTCTCCTTCACTTAAATATTATCTTTGTAGGTTTTTAGAAATGTATCTGATTGTTTTAGATGGACCCTCACACAGGTAAAATGTTTGGAGCTTAAATGATATCTGATAAATATATAACTCTCTTTCAGAATGTCCACCTTATATCTTTACTACTTTCTTGATATGTCACTTCCTCCTTAGCTTCCCTTCTACATCTCTGGGGAAGGAGTACATAGTTCTCTCAGAGTGAAGACTGTGTATCTCTAAAGACTTTCATTGGGCAAATTTTGTATTTTCCAACATTGAAATAGGGAACAGTAGTGAATTTAAGGGACCCAACTGCAGAGGGATGTAGGAGAACCCTGACAAGTTAATTATTTTACCTGTTCACATAAATATTAAAGCAAAATATGTGAGAGACTTGATACTATTCCATCAAGAAATTCATGTAAACAAAGATATTTACTTGCAAAAACGCTTTCTAGACTTCTTATTAGAATGTAAGGTGGGTTTTTCTTTTTTTTAATTTAGAAACCAGCCATATATTTTTTTCTAAATTCCATTAAGACTCTATTATAGAAACTATGCTCTGTATCAGCTGGTAGGAGAGGCCACTAATCCTACAAGGATTGCATATCAGGTCCAGGGAGAAAATACTTTAAAGGTAATACAATTCTCACTCTTTCTTAAATAGAAATTTTACTATTCCATATTATACTTTCACATAGCATATTATTTGATGCCCTAGGGTCCTTTTGTAAAACAGAAGCTAAAATGGTAAATGTCATGTTGAAATGAAATCAGAGATCATGAAAGTTGTCAACTTTTATTAAATATAAAATTTTTTAGTCACTACTTTGGAATTAACGACTTTAATACTTGCTTTTCAAAATTTGTTGTCAATATCAACTATATCCCAAAATTAATAAATTACACTGACCATTTAAGACATTGATTTTTAATAAAATAAACACCAATTCATATTTTTATATTATAATGAATGCCCAAATAAAAAAGTGACCTCAGATATTAGATAATTTCCCCATTTTATCCTAAATATTTTTGATCAACTTGCAACATGTACACACAAATTAAAGTCAAATATCTATTGATAATAGTAACTATTTTAATCATCTGTACATTTAAAATTATATATTCTGAAACAATGTTGTTCAATAAAATTCTCAGCAATGATGGATGTTTTCTATATCTACTCTGTCTAATAAGGTAGCCATTAGTCACATATAGCTATTGGATACTTCAAATGTGACATACAACTGAAGAACTGATTTTTTAAGTGTCTTTAATTTATTTAAATTGGTTCATATGGCTAGTGGCTACTAAATTAGACATGATTTTTAAAAAAACTGAAGATTTTTTGAAATTTCTCTTTTCCACAAATTCAAGCTCTTTGCAAGTCTCTTTACATCTTTACCATCACTAAAATGATGTGGGGTGCATTTCAACTCTTTTGCACTGCATGTAATTTTTTACTTCTAAGCTGCATTAAAATGAAAATAAAATTTATGAAAAAATAATATATGTGCAAATTTAGGAACATACAAGACAGTTATGTCCCTGATACTTATGTCCACAATGAGATTGAAGAGAGCAGAAACAGAAGAAGAAATTCAAGTACTTTCCTCTTCCAAGACAATTCTTAGGTATTGGAGATTAATACTTTGTACTTCTATGTTTAAGTGATCAAAACATCCACATTTGCATTCTGTAGATTATTTTTTAGACACTGTCCAAAAAAATCACTCCCACCACATCCAACACGTGAAATTGTGAACCATAATGTCCTAGGAACAATTTAAAAATCTGTTTTAAGTTTCTTTTCCTTCTTTTCACCACCTTTATGTGCATCTAAACCTAGCAGTTTTTTTTTAAGTCTTCTTCTTTTCTTCTTTTTTTTTTTAAATTAATTTATTTATGCACACAAGAGCTGGGGTACAGGCCAGAATCACAGGAGGTGAAAGGATTCACCAGAGACAGAGTTTGGAGCAGAACAGGCAGATGGACTGAAATACAAATACACTGCTGAGGGGAGCAGTGGGTGAGGTAGGAGAGGTCTGCTGTGCCATGTGGGTTCCCTCCTTGTCAGGGATAGAACTCTCACTGCAGTGGCTTGGATGCTTCACAGTGTGGTGCTCAACCCACTGTGCCACCAGGGAGGCCCTCAAAACCTAGCAGTTTAAATCATTTCTGGCAAAGCTGACTTTTGTTATTTAAAAGGAAATGATTGAAAGAGAAATAGTGCATAAGAGACTTGTTATGGACACAGTCCTCTTTCCAGCAAGATCATTTTAAGAAAAAGCAGTTATCTTAATTGGGTACTTAAGGTAGCTAAAATAAGTGAGAACCAAAGATTATTATTTAAAAAGTTGCATATTTTCTTTAGAATAACATGAAATATTTTCTTATCACCAGGCCATCTTCAGAAGTTTTCTTTCCTTAGTAGTCAAAATATGGGTCCACAAAGAGTGACTTAGATTTACTTGGAAGTGATTGGTCATTGCAAGGACAGGCAAATTGCAATAATGCAGAAGTTAGAACCTCCTTAAAATAAGTAAAGGATGTAGGCCAATTCCTGGGAGTTCCTGGCATCTAAAAAATGCTGAGTAATTACCGGATTACTTTGTACTGTTGTTATGCAAATGTATCATATAGCTATGTATTTGCATGCAAATAAAACAAAACAGCCAGGCTGTGACTCCTACAATGAGATCCCAGAACCATCCTTAACTTACTCTCCAAACTTCCTTAGATCTCTCTCCCCAAAACTAAATGAATAATGTTTACTCTATGTCTTCCCTTTCTTCTTTATTACTAAGGATTCTTTGAATGGTTGAGTGAAAAATGATGTTAATCTACCTGAATGCAGAAAAAATGTCCTCATATCCATAAAGTGAAATTATTGACTTCCAGTAGTATATAATTTTAGTGTAATGATGTTCTTTGAAGAAAAATTTAGGTGCTTCCAGGTGCTCTGTTTGGATTTTTAGCTTAATGGGACCAATCAATCAAGAGTGTAATGGCTAGATGGGTATTTTTTGTTGTTCTATTTTTAATGAATAAGAGACACTTGTGTTCATTAAAATTATAAAAAAGATAAATAATGAATCACTTCAAATTACAGAATTTCCATATTTCTTTAAAAACTGGCACTGTGTCTGCCAATAATAGCCACATACAATATTTATGAAAGGCTGACTTTCTTTAATGAGAAATTCAACAATTACCATGGTAATAAATTGGGAGGCAAAGATGAAATATATGGTAATAAAAGCAAGTCTCAAAGTGGAGACAGTATATAGCGTCAGAGCTCTCAGACCCTGGGATGTTTCTAGGTCTGTAGGGTGAAGCATGGTTCTTCCATGATCTTTCAAAGAGCATGAAATTCACTTTACTTCTTCACCCACCTACTTCTCTGTGCGAAACTTCCTTTCATTAAATTTTCTGCATTACCTTTTAATTATTTTATTTCTCCTCCTTCTTCTTCCTTCAAAATATGTGGTCATAGAAATACTTACCACAAATGATTGCCAACTTCAACTTACAAAACTAAGTATAAAATACTACCCAAAAATCTTCAATAGTAGAACACTGAGATGTTAAAACTAGAAAAATTATTAAAATGTTATTTTTAAGAGTGTATGTATAATTTCATTGGGCACATACTTTTCTCAAGATGTATTTTCAAAGAAATTGTCTTTCATGTTCTATACACAGTCAATCTTCTGTCTATATAATGAAAAAAAAGTGAAAAAAAAATACCACAAGGGAAATATAAAGAAGGATTATAAAATAGTTTGCAGAACTAATATTTTTAACATGCATATTTTTGTTATGAATTTTGAATATTTCAAATTTCCCACATCAATCTTGAACTATACCTTTAATGATCACAAAGAACCATATCAAGAAGCATATCATATTGTAACATGTCTAATTTTAAGATCTCCAACTGCAAATAAATAAGGCATTTTAAAAGCATGACAATTTATCCTGTATTTGCTTTAAACTTTTAATTTTGTATATTTAGGACTATTAACAATAGAATAGGAAATTGATTGGAAGCAAGCTGAAGAAACAGATAGTGTTCATAAATGCTTCTGATTTGATATTGAAGGCAAGCAATTCTATCAAAAGCTTTAAGAAACTTGAGAGATAAAGTAATGCAGGGATCTGCAGGGAGTCTTATCTTATTCTGTACACAGGAGTTCAGAGCTCTCCATTGAATTCTGTTCTTTATTACTCTGATTATTCTACATGGACCATAGGGAATAGACTAAATTGGGGCCACTGATCTAATTTATGTCCTTTCTGACCTCTTTCCAAGTCTTCAATTCTCACT
Organism: Galemys pyrenaicus; assembly: GCA_019455555.1. NCBI lineage: Eukaryota > Metazoa > Chordata > Mammalia > Eulipotyphla > Talpidae > Galemys > Galemys pyrenaicus. The sequence continues at coordinate 17,100,767 of JAGFMF010011796.1, read as the reverse complement.
TGCTAGAGTGTTCAAAAATGTCTGTGTCAAAATGAAGTTTAGATAAAAGTGTGGATAAATCAGAATAAAAACTATACTTTCATATAATGTCGACCATACTAATTAAATGCTCTTTCTTAAAAATCTTTTGAAACAGCTCTACTCTACTAGTCCTACCACAAAAGGTAATATTTGTCACAATGTAAAATATAGATGATATCAACTTTAATGGAAATAGTATATTCTTGACTTTTAATAGCATTACTTTTAAACTACAAATATTTCATTGTCTTATATTAAATGTTTAAATATACATAAATACTCACATATATATATTTATAGTTATAGTTAAATTATGAGAAATTCTTCCATATATTGGAAACTCCTCAGTTTATGACATATAACAATATGCCCAGAGTTTTACATATATACTTACCCGTATTAGTTTATCGCAAAACCTAAGCTATTATTTTTTCTTCCTAAACAAAAACTAGAAGTAGCAACTCTACATAAAAAAAAAATCAGTTTATGAGGACCCTGGAGCAAGAAGCAAATTTAAACCCTAATTTGTTTGTTAAAGTTCAAATGGTTGTGCTTGGTTTTTTTTGTTTGTTTATCACATGTAAAGACAGAGTAAGAGAGATAAATAAATAGATATGAAAATACATATAATATTTTTATATACTATAAAGTGTAATAAAGTAGCATATATACTTTTCACTTACCTGAAATCATAAAATAACTCCTGTTTGTGTGTGTGTGCGTGTGGGTGGGTGAGTGTTAATGGAGTTTTGATACTTTTTTTTTAAATGATCTGGTAATTAAGAACCTTTTTTAAAATTGGAAATCAGAAAATTAATGTTAGTCAATCATCAAACAATATTCATTTTGTAAATGTAATAAGATACTAGAAAGCAAGTATTTTCTAAGGACCAGAGAGATGAATAAACCTAAATTGCTTAATTGTCAATTGAGTAGTATTTCTAACATACTCTACTGCCTCACAAATGGCATCATATTATCCTATTAACTTTCTATTAACTTTGTTGTTAATTTTACTCATGGTAGAACTGATAAAAATTAAATAGTACAATAAATCATTTTAATGAACATGTTATCCTAGAAATGTATTTCAAGGACACCAATATAACAGGAGTATTAAAGCAGATTAAATGTTAAGATAAGGTGTAGATCTGAAATTATTTTATGTAATATGGTTTCTCTAACTTTAATCAAAAGTACTTGAACTCATTTTAGGCAGAATACTCCTCTATATTTAATATGTTCTTAGATATATAATTTCTATAGGCTCATTTGACAATAATGGAGCGATTCTCAACCCTCACCATCCTTGCCTCCTTATCCTTAACCACAACATGAGCACACACACACTCTCCTCAAAGTTATTTGAAAAATAGTCCCCAGATCTCCCAGATGAGTCAAACATGTTTGTCTTGCCAAACAACTCTCAAACTGACAGCAAGATATAGAAATAGTGAAACAACATTAATGAAAGGTTGGTTCAACCCTCTCCTTGAAAATTGCTACAGCCACAAAAGGATAATTTACATTTGTGTAACCTTGAAAGAATCCATGGATCAGGTATTAAAATGACACTGGACTTGTACCATGAGAAAAAAAGACATCAGTATGTTTCTCAATTATACCAATGAGTACACCTGACCTTGAAAAAGATAGTGAAAATACCACTGCTTCTTTAGTTGTAAAATGTGTTTACTTCCAGAATAAGTTTATTGTGATGATTAAGTACCATAGCACATATTTTTAGAAACTGTAACATGCTCCCAAATTCAAGCTATAATCTGCATGATTAAAATATCCTTTTTCTCTGAGAAAATAGTAAAAATTGTCAAAGATGATTGTATCAAATGTGGGAGAGATTTGGGCCACTCACTTATTATAATGAATTATACCAAAGAATTATTTTATACAATCAAGTGTGCTATAAAGATAAAGTAACAAATAAGTTGCATGGTTAATACTTACAACTCAATGTTGGACACAGATTAAGTGCCTAAGAAATAGGCACTTGGAGAAAAAAGTAAATGAGTAAAGAGAAAGGGAATTTATTTAAATGGGAAATAGGAGAGAGTAAGAGGCAAGTATCCAACGGGAACATATCACACATGAAATGAGATTTCAACTTCATTGAAAATAATCTTTTAAAATTCTATTCTAACACTAAATTTTCCAAATATCAACAAAGGAATTTTTAAATATCTAATATTGACACAACACTTCGCTAAATCCTAAAAAAAAAGAAACCCATGATACATACAAACAGAACATAAATTGATTTCTAATCAACAAAACTTTCTAATCAACAAAAGCACACATATGCACTTTAATCTAGTCAGCCTTACTTTTAGCATTGAATACTTTTTATGTGCTAGTTACTGTTCCAAAAGTTTCATGCCTATTTTCACATCTACTACTAATATCTGCCAAAAAAAAAAAAAAGCGCTGTCTGTGTTTTAGCTATGCAGAAACAGATATTCAAAAATATTGGGCTCACACCATAGCAAGTAGCAAAGTCAAGAAACAAAGCGTACAGTTTAAAACACTATGCTCTCTTTTTTTCTATACTATTCAAGCAATGCTATTATTACTTACTTTTCAAAATGTTTTTGCATTTGCTCTGTAGTCCAGGAGTGTTTCATTCAGAATCCATTCATGAGCAGAAAAAATGGCAGGAGCATTTTAGCCAAGAGACTGGTCCCAAGGTTACTGGAAGCCTGGAAAAAAAAAAAACAAAAACAAAAGGGATAAGGAGGTATTCAGATAACACTTCTGGGGCTGGAGCAAAGGAAAGACTATAGGTTTATCATAAGCTAGCATCTTGGGAAACTGTGACTAGACCCATGAGGAGGAGAGGAGAATGGAAACCTCAGGAGTCTGAGAAAGGGGAGTTAGGGTTCAGATGTGGGAGGGAAGGTTTGGGGAAGATGAAAATGGTCCTGGAATGTGGAAGAAAAGGGAGTAGCATCTCAGCTAAGTCAGATGCTGGTGCTGGACAATGCAGACAGGAAGGAGCACTTCCGTCTCACCTCCTGCAGCCCTCGTCTCTCCTTCCAGTGTCCAGTGTCTTCTGTGGGCAGGAGTCAGCTAGCAAAACATTGATATGGTTTGCATAGTGCGTCCTAGTACCACAGGATTACAGTAAGGGAAGTATGAGTGACACCAAAGTCAGATTATTTTAAAGTTAAACCGCATTTATTTTTTATTACTATCTACCTGATTTGTTAACAAATCTGTCTGAATAACCTCTGACTGTTTTCAAAGAAAAATCTACTCTCCCAAACAAGGATTTGCCACTACTGAAGTAGATTAACTTCAGACTCCATCAATTCTCCAGGCAAAACACTAAAGAATTCTTTTCAGAAGACACTAAGACTCCAATCTCCAGAGAAAAGTCCTTCAACTATGGTACTTGGGGTTTGGAGTTTTTATGTACAGGAAAAAAACAAAAAATACAAGAACCAGAATACCACTGGACTGATATTTCAATGGTATATCAGTCTTTTTTTTTCTTTTTTTCTTTTTTTTGCAAAAACAATGGAAAATACCTAGCAAATTTAACAGAAGAAATAATTTTCAGTCTTCAGTTTCTTTTCCATATTTTTTTCACAGGTGCATGACTTCTTATGCACCCTTCTCTACAAATTCCTCTAAAAGGGAACTGCAAATCAAAACCACAGAGAGAGACTGCTCACTCCTGTAAGACTGGACCATATCAAAAAAACCAGAAATGACAAAAGTTGGTGAGGATGTGGGAAAAAAGGACCCCCTGCTGGTGGGGATGTAGACTGACTGGTTCAGCCTTTATGGAAAACAATATGGGGGTTCCTCAAAATACTTCAAGCAGATATGTCATAGGATCCAGCAATTCCACAACTTGGTATTTACCCGAAGAATGCAAAAACACTAATTTGAAAAGACATCTGCACTCCTATGTTCTCTGCAGCACTACTTACAACAGTCAAGTTATGGAAACAATACAAGTGCTCAAGACACAGGTGGATTAAGAAAATGTGGTTTAGACACTCACAATGGAATACATCCAAGCAATAAAAAGATGAACTATTACTGTTTGAAACAACATGTATGGAAGTGAAGAGGGTTATGGTAAGTGAAATAAGTCAGAAGGAGAGGGATAACTACCTTTGATTTCACTCATGTGTGGACTACAGAGGAATAAAACAAAAGAACTGACAAAACTAAACCAAAACAAGCCCTAGAAATATGACTACAATTGGTGCAAGCAGAGGGGTAGGGAGAGTGGGAGTGGAAAGTGTGGTGGCATAAATGAAGGAGGTGTGACACTATAACACGAAATCATATATAAGTCTATAAAACCAATAATCATACAGTGCAGTTTATACAGAGCAGTTTATTTACATTCTCTCCTGTTCCTGGCTAAGCACTATGTGAGGAGTGGGGGGATGGGAGGGAGCAGAACTCTGCAAGCTGTATTTCCAGTGCCTCTTGCAAATGGATTCCTGTCCCCTTTCAGCCAAAGGGAGCCAGTAGCTACAGGTTAGTTCACCGGAGTGAGAAGCCAAAGTGTAAGGTCCCCCACCTACAGGAATGTAGAGCAACCTAAGCCAAAGTGGTGGAAAGCAGAGAAGCAGTTACCATTAATTTATAGGGAAAAACATTTTACTATTCCTACGCCCCAAAACAATCCTCCAAATGATAGCAAGTCACTGATAAAACCTAGAGTAGATCATAGAGAGTAACACACAGAGCACAGGCAGGAATATTACTATGCATAAATACCTGTACCGAGGAGGACTAAGGTCCTCCCAGTACCTGTACCGAGGAGCTTCTAGGGTCTTCCCAGCCGGCTTCTCTGCTCCACTGCACCTGCGCAAAACATGCCCGGCCTTAGTTTCACTTTTCACCTTCTGTCCTAAAAGTGAACATCCTCCTAGCCAGAGCAATAAGACAGGAAAAAGACATATAAGGCAATAAGACAGGAAAAAGACATACAAGGCATCCAAATAGGGAAAGAAGAAGTAAAGCTATCACTATTTGCAGATGATATGATAATATACTTGGAAAACCCTAAAAGCTCTACAGAAAATCTAATTGAAACAATCAACCAGTTTAGTAGTGGGTTACTTGTACAATACTTTGTGTCAATGCACAAAGTCAGTAGCCTTCCTATATACAAACAACCGATCTGAAGAAGAAGAAATCAAGGAAAATATTCCTTTCACAATTGAGGCCAAACAAATCAAATACTTGGGAATCAACCTAACAAAAGAAGCAAAAGACCTATATAGAGAAAATGATAAAACACTATTAAAAGAAATAGAGGAAGACACGAAGAAATGGAAAGATATCCCTTGCTCATGGATAGGAAGAATCAACATTATCAAAATGGCCATCCTTCCAAAAGCAGTTTACAGATTCAACACTATTCCAATAAAAATCTCAATGAAGTTCTTCAAAAAAATTGAATACATATTGATGAAATTCATAGGGAGACACAAAAAAACCTCGATTAGCCAAAACTCTCTTGGCTAAAAAGAAGGGGATTGGAGGTCTTACACGCCCAGACTTCAAGCTTTACTACAAAACAATAGTAATTAAAACAGCTCAGTACTGGAACAAAGACAGAGACACAGAACAATGGAACCATATAGAAAGCCCAGAAGTAAAACCA
>JAGFMF010011796.1:17075812-17094625 GCA_019455555.1 Galemys pyrenaicus | reverse complement strand
GTGATGGTGCACTGGTGAGATGGTGATGGGGAATACATGGGGATTACAATTAATGGCAAGTATATGTAAATTTTAAAATATTTTAATAAAAAAAAAGCTTCTGTACAGCAAAATAAACATTAACCAAAATGAAAAGACTCCCCACTGGTTGGGGAAAAATCTTTGCACCCCATACAACTGACAAGGGACTGATCACAAAGATATAAAAGAACTTACAAGACTCATGAAAATCAAAGCTAACGACCCAATCAAAAAATGGGCAGAAGAACGTAAAAGACACTTCTCCAAAAAGCACATACAAATGGCCAACAGGCACATGAGAAAATGCTCAACATCTCTCATAATCAGGGAAATGCAAATTAAAATCACAATGAGATAGCACCTGACACCAGTAAAAGTGGCACAAATCAAAAAAGCCAACAACAACAACTGTTGGCAAAAATGTGGAGAAAAAGGAACTCTATTACACTGCTGGTGGGAATGCAAGTTAATCCAATCACTATGCCATATGGAGGTTCCTCAGTCTACTCAAAATAGAGTTACGATATGACCCAGCAACCCCACTCCTAGGGATCTACCCAAAGGACACAAAAATACCGATCCAAAAGAAAACCTGTACTCCTATGTTTATTGCAGCACTATTTATAATTGGTTAGAACTGGAAACAACGCAAATGCCTAAAAGTAGAGGACTGGATCAAGAAGATGTGGTATATACACACAATGGAATACTATTCAGCTTTCAAAAATGATAAACTAGGGCCATTTATATAAACAAGGATGGAGCTAGAAGGAATTATACTCAGGGAAATAAGTCAGAAGGCAAGAGAAAAATATCAGATGGCTTCATTCTTAGGAGGAATGTGAAAGAACAACTACAACAAAAAATAAAAAAGAAGAAAACAAACAACAACAAAAAAAAAAAACAAGAGAAAGCTCAAAGAAATGGGCAATTACAACCAAAAACAAGCAAACAAACTCAACAAGATCAAAAGGTTAAAGATAGACCAAAGGGAACATTGGCAGAGGGGTGTGACGGGAGGGGAGGGCAAAGACGGGGATGAGGTCATAAAGAGCACAAGGGTCTGAGTTGATAGTGCATGGGTGAAATGGTGATGAGAATTCCTTGGGGACTACAAATGTAGTTGTCAAATACAATTAAATAAATCTAATGAGAAAAAAAATAAAAGTGAACATCCTCTCCAGATTTCTTTCAGTTAGCAAAAATAGGTACTCGTGAAGATTTTTCATAAAAATGAAGTGCTTAACCCACACGAACTTTTGAAAGGCAGTGAATAGCTATGTTTCTCTCCTTTTCTACATTGGTGACACCTGCACACGCTGGTCATTCTCCTCTGCTGCTCTAGATTTCTTTAGAAACCCTGGGACCTCAAGGTTCTACCTTTGCTTGACAGTTCCAGCTCTTGGACTCCTTCCTTTGAACTTTGAACCTTGGGATAATGGTAGTTCAGATGGCAGGTAATCTCATCCTTCCTCTGGTGACTCCCTAAGTGACCTAACATCTTGGAAAATAACTTCTCATTATTCAGTTGAATTTTCTGAATTGAATTATGTTTTTCAGTCTGATTTTCCTGAATGGCTCTGACACCACTATTAGATATTGTAATATTAATGTATGTGAAGGCACAAATTTCTAAAATAAATATAAAATGTATTTTATCGTGCTATACAAATTCTAAAGAAAAAATTGAATAATAACAGATTCACTTCAAGAAAGCTTATTTTCTTGCAATGTCTACTTTGAACAAAATTTTAAATTCTCAGTTCTCTTAGGGTTGTTTAAAAGCAGGTGTTTTATTTTACAATAGTGCAAATATGAGGCAAGTAAAATATTATGTCCCTGAAAAAAAGAATTGAGTCTGCTCTGAAGATTTTATATTTATGAAAACTACATTTGATTTTATTTTGTCTCCCATTTGAGTAATCCACTGAATTTATCAATGTATTTTGAGAGGTCACTGCTGCTTCTAAAAGAGTTCACAGCTCAGATGGAGAGGGAAATCAGCAAATATTTTCCTTCTGTTATTATTTTCACTTAAATTTGTATGAATAATTTTTATAAGCAGTACAGGAGGGTACGCATTAATAACCAAGTCTCCCCAGTATCAATTACCATGGGAATCCATGACCAGTAGCTGGCATATCCTTTCAACATTCATGTGTGCAGATATAAACATATATTTATCGCATAACATATGTGAAGATTAAATAAAAACATACAGGACACAGATACTAATCATTTTAAACTTGTAAAATCCCATTATTAATATTTTCTAGTTTCACCAAATGACATGTCTGCTTTCCTATAGGGAAGTAAAATTCATCTGGCCTCCTACTTAATTTTCCATGTTTTTGCACATATTTAAATATATAAGCATATATATTCTTAACAGTGTCATTGTAGATTAAAGGGGTTGCACATCTTAACTTCTAAAATGACAAAGTGCCCTCTAAACAAAAAGTAGACACATAATATAATAGGCTTTGTACTAAGCTTAAAAATCTAGCAGAGTGTAAGTATAAAAGAACTCTGCAGACTGTGTTTTGTGTAGCAGTTAAAACTTATATTAAATCTTAGGGATGAAGATGTGGCAAATATAGGTATTGTGCAATTAGGTGTGTATGCAGACTCAGAGTAACAGTTAAGATGTTGGCTTGATTGAAGGGAAGAAAGTGAGGCATGTGAAATGAAGTCATATTGTAGAGAAAATTGGAGCCAAATTTCTGAATTCATGGCGAAGATAACTGTAAACTTTGGAGTCCTGGAAGAAGATATGAAAGCAATGTTTGTATATTTGTTGTCAGAGAGTCATATGGTTTCTCAGCCTGCTGATCTTTATTACATTTTTCAAGAACTTAAACAAGAATATATTTTTGGTAAGTCTGAGCATAATGTGCGAGCAAATCAACCAGTTTCTAAATTATGAAAACTGTCATTTCCTTCTTAGCAGAATGATTTAAAAGGCTAAAAATCAAGATATCATGTAATACTCCAGGGTTTGCAGTTTTATTTTAATTCTCCCTTTTATGATGTGTGGGTTTTTAAATTGTCTAGTTTCAAGAATTCAGATGGGTGCCAATAAGTTGGAAATGCTCAGTTTTAGCAGTGGGAAACTTTATTATTATATTGAATAACCAGTGTGAATGGGACTAGGAGGATGTTTTAGTATTCCAGGCCTATGTTACTATCCAGGACCTCTTGACTGATTATTTAGTTTGTTTTATATAAGGTGAGAATTTTCAAAAGTTTAGTGTTTGTATTTTTGTATGCAGATAGTTTATATAAAAACCACAATACATTCCTGTATAGACATCTAACATAAGTCTTAACCCCATCTTTATTTCTACCTAAATGGTTGGGTTGTTTTTCTTACATGCATGATTTGTTCTAGTTTAATTATTGCCTGATTGCTTTACTCAGAGGGTAAGTAGAAATGGTCCACCCCGTATTCGGAATCAGTCAGGTCTACTTTGAATCTTGGTGAGTCTACTAATTAATTGTGTCTTTGTTAGGTCACTTCTGTGAGTTTCAGTTTCTTGATAAGAAAATGAATATAATTATACTGCCTACCTCAGAGTATTTCTTTTTCTGATCTATTAAGTAAAATGACAAAGGCATTTACAAAAGTGACTGGCCTGCTTCAAGGCAACAGCTTGTGATAATTGTTGCTATTATTGCTGTTGTGAACTATTTAAATGACCATGATTGGAAAACAAAAATGAAAATGAAATGCTAGTGAAAGCCTGAACTGTCTCAAAGTAAACTGAAGGTTTGTTGTTCTCATTAAACATGGAAAGTCCTACAAGTGGAGCCATTCCTTTGACTGGACTTAGAAGCATGGGAGGTGGGATTCCCTGATTTGTTTTTCATGGCTCCTCAGCCCTAGACACTTGTCATTGCTCTGGCTGAGATTTCTTCAGGAGTTAGACTTCAATGGGTATGCACATCTTCAGTGTCCTGAGATGTAGATGTGTCTTTTGATATGATTAGTGAGGAGAAGCTTCATATATGTCTTCCAAAGCTCTGTTGAGGATATTTGTAATAACATCCATAGACGTAGACAAAGGTATATTGAGGAAATTTTGAAATTACATTTTGGGTATTTTAAACAATTGTAACTCCAATTAAGAATGTGCAGTGGGGCCTCCCTGGTGGTGCAGTGGGTTAAGCAACGCACTATGAAGCAAACTGTGGCCACTGCAGTACGAGTTCAATCCCTGCCGCTGGCCAGGGAAGGGACCCATATGGTGTGGCAGACCTCTCCTGCCTCGCCCGCTGTTCCCCTCAGCAGTGTGTTTGGGTCAGTCTGCCTGTTCTGCTCCCCACTCTGTCTGGTGAATCCTCTCACCTCCCGCTACTGTGGCCTGTACCCTTTTGTATGCATAAATAAATAAATCTTAAAAAAAAAAGAACGTGCAGTGCTCATGCAAATATGTACAAATAAATCAATTCTTTTTTCTTCCTAAATCTGTTACACCACAGCAAAATTTATTTGAAAGGTGGTTGTAGTACCTGTTCTTCTACATAAAACCAAATATTGTCTGTATGTATACTGTAGCATTTAATACTGTGTGTTGGAGAATCACTTTATGACTATTGTGAGGGATGCTGTTCTCTAGATCTTAGTGATAGTTTTCATCTGAAGTATGTTGGCAAAAATTAGGTTTCCCCTTTTGAAGATAGTAGCTTCTCTTGTAAAGCGCTATGAGCAGGGAACATGTCTTACATTAAGTTTGTATTACCAATGTCAAGTATAGTACCCAAGCATAATATTTTTGTTCAGGAAGTATTTGTTGAATGAATGAGTGAATAATTAACATCTAGTTTAAAAATTTTTAGTGTTATCATGCTATTCTTTATATGTTGAAACATCTACACCAGTTCCCCTCAAAATCTATGAACGTATCTCTTAAATTAAATGGATATTTCTACATTTGATAATCAGTTTTTTGTAGTAGTATATCAAGATAAAATTTTGGTTTCCCAGAAAAAAAATCAGAGTTCAGTTTACTTTGTCACTACTATAAGAAAACACATCTGCTTTAGTCATAAATTGTGCTCATGAACTGAAGGTATCTGGACTTTTCCATGAGGTCGTGGACTCAAGTTTGTAGAGAGGAAAATGACTCAGTTACTTGATTCTGTTTCCAGTGAGGACACAGCTCACCATTCCAACTTCAAGAAGTCAGGAAACTCTACTCCTGTTTCCACCCTACCTCCCTCCACCACCACCCACCCTTGCTGTTCAGTGGCACTTAACAAAAAGGTAAGACAGAAAGACAGAACAATGACATGATAAGGTCTATACAGCTATTGTGGCTACTTTAAATCGACAAAAGAACACAACTACCCTGCCCTATCCCTAAGACAAGTTCAAATATTTATACCCATATAAAGGCTAAAAGTTGGGGTAAAGGAAAGTTATCTGACAAATGCAAATCTGTCAATGATTGTATTGGAATGAGAATAGATAACCTCTGAATTTCCCCATAGATTAACCCACAAGAGAGTTTTCTGTCCCCAAGAAGTGAATAAATACTGTCTTTGACTCAAATTGCAAATTTCAGTAGCTCACAAGTCTTGAAAATCCCATACGGTCCCAGAAGTTTTTTACATTTTCTTGGTCCTGTTAAACCCATTTCAGTGTAACTCTCTCTTCAATTTGTTTCCTTGCATACAAATCTAAATAGGATCATGAAAATTATATGATACTATTTGGAGAAGATAAACTATTTTAAAATAATTGATAACCAATAAAATTAAGACTAGCTTTTTAAAAAAAAAGTAGTTGCTAAAGAAAAGTTAGGGCAATTTTTGAACACTTAAAGTATTGTAAATTAAATTCTGCAGATTTATATCTCAAAATAGAACACTCATTCAGCTTTCTCAATGAACAGTCTTTATGGTTTTCATTAAGTATCCTGATATTTTTCATAAAATGTTAAGAAATGATATTGCATCTGTCTAATCTGACATGCTGGTCAGCAGCATAATTTTCTAGGATATGAAATCTTTATTGGCTTGGAGAAATCATTTCAAATAATATATTCAAGTCTCAAAATGCACACATAATCCCATTAAAAGCAAGCTATAACATTTTTATAATGTGTTTCTCAGAATTATCTACAGTATGGATTCATTTTCTATTTTTTTCTTTCTTTAGGAATAGAAGACATATTCAACACAATCTTCCACCCCTTCTTCACCTCATTCTAGAGAAACAAATGGATGCTATTGATCCTGCATTATTTAACCCAACTTTTCTATCTATAAAAGCAAAAATAAAAATCTCAGTGTGAATTTACATTTTCCTGATTTTTTTTTTTTGGCATTTAAGCCAACATGTAGAACATTAAGCATGAATTGTAATTGCTTAAAACTTTCCATAAATGAAATTTTAAGAAAATGAACACTTAAGAATGGGTGATTTTTTTAAAACAAAGAATTAAGACTTTTGCCCCTAAAAAAGGCTAGCCTTTTTTATTTTTACTTTTTAAAGATTTATTTAATTATATTTGACATCATTAGCCTTTTTTTAAAAAGATTTATTTATTTGTGCATACACAAACGGGGTAGAGGCCAGAGGTTGGGGTGGTGTAAGGAGTCACTAGAGACAGAGTGGGGAGCAGAACAGGCAGATCTACTGAAACACACTGCTGAGGGGAGCAGCAGGGAGGCAGGAGAGGTCTGCTACACCACGTGGGTCACCTCCCTGTCCAGGGATGGAACTCATGCTGCAGTGGCTGCATATAGCTTCATAATGCTGCGCTTTAACTCCTTGTGCCACCAGGGAAATCCCAGGGTTAGTGTTTTGTATTGCTTGGGCCAATGAATATAATTGATGTAACATACAGAAGATTTTGTAGTTTTAATTTTTAACCTCTTGAAATCAGACCACCATACTATGAAGATGCTCCATCTCGCCTATTGAAGGATGAGAGATCATGTAGAGAAACCATGTGATACCCAGGGGACAGTTAACAGCCAGCCAGTGACTGAAGTCATTATGGGTCATCCAATCTCAGCTGGGCCATCAGATGATGGTGACCCCAGCATAAAAACCATCCTAGTTGCCAAACCAGGAAATTATTAGAAAGGATAAATTGTTTTATTAAGTCATTAAGTGTTGGGTGGTTTGTTAAAGAGGAAAGATGAACAGAAACGGTGTGTAATGGGATAGTAACATATATCCAGTAGGGTTTTGTTGAGATGAAATGAAGCTATACATTTACACTTAGAATAATTCTGGACTGTATATACATGCTCAATAGATTTTAATAACAATTATGATTATAAGATAACTAATTGAAAGAGGACAAAAGTCACACATTTCTGGAATGTTTGCTTGATATGTGCATATTAGTTCTGAATGTAAGAAAGAGCTAGGCAAAAACTGAGGACAAATTCAGTGTTTGAAACCTGGGGAATAAAAGCTTACAGATGTAATAATGCTCTTAGTCAGGACTTCTAGAGATCTGATGACCACATCCCCATGGCAAAACTTTCAGGTTTTAAAAATATTGCATTAATTACCATTATTGAATAATCAGGATTTCAAGCAAAAACACACATTTTCAGCTTATGTAAATATTTTGCTAACCTTTCAGAATCCAGTCACAATAAGAGGCCCTCATTTATTCATCACAAACATAAACATTGTCTGGAGATAAAAATTCCCCAACATCTTGAATTTGCAAGTGTTTTCTAAGTCATGGAAAACTCCATCTGGCTTACCACTCATTTAGTTTCCAAACTGATCTTGTAGACATTCAAGTTTGGGGCCCCAGTTTTTACTTTGCGTATAAATAAAGGGTTAGACCTATATATCTGAATTTTCAAACTGAATTTCTAGATTTGTAAAATGTTTTAAAGTCATCTATTTTATTTCACATCAATTCATGTAGCAATGTAAGCAGAATCCAGAGAGACTAAAACTAAGTCCAGAGAGTAGGCTCTATGCTATACCCACTTTTTCATCTGAAAGACAGCAATCTGGGTGTTGAGTTCTTTATATTTAAAAAAAAAAAGATTTATTTATTTATGCATACAAGAACTGGGATATAGGCCAGAGGTGGGGGGGAAGGGTAAGAGGATTCACCAGAGACAGAGTGGGGAACAGAACAGGCAGATTAACTGAAATACACTGCTGAGGGGAGCAGCAGGGGAGAAGAGAGCAGGAGAGGTCTGCTGTGCCATGTGGGTCACTTCCCTGGCAGGAGATCAGATTTGTGCTACAGTGGTAGTGGATGCTTCATAGGGTTGCGACTTAACCCCTGGCACCATCAGAAAGGCCCCGGGATGTTGAGTTCTTAGCAGAAATTCAGCATCAGATTGGGTCTCTGCGAGGCATGTGGATATAGATAGACTAGAAGCATGTGGTAATAAGATGCCATCCTTTTCTTGGGTAAGAAATAAAACATGAAAAGACACAACATCCAGATCAGTTAAGTCTTTGGTTTTGAACAATGTGTTGTCTTAAATCAGTATTTGATGTCATATGGCTTAAGATGTTTCTCAGTGACACAACCCCAGAAGAGGGAGAAATCCCATAAACTTATTCATGGTTGACGAATTTACTTATTTATTCACTACCAAAATTCAGTCTCATTTTTGAGAACCCAGCCTTAAGGGTAAGGGTAGATTTGGGGAGAAAACCGAGCCTTAAGTTAGATTGAAGGGCCTCATTATATAATAAAATATTTTTGATAAACCTGTGGGTGGGCACATTTTAATGAGAGAAGGAAACTTGATGTAATGAGTTCTCTTACACCTTGCTCTATGCTCTAAAACTATATGGTTCCTTTTCTTCACTTCCAATCAGTAATATTTATACTATTATGTCCTCACTACAGGAAGTTTCTCAAGACCAAAGATGATCACCTTTTTGTGTTTTTACAGGATTTCCAGGTAACTTTAGAAAATTAAATATGAATTTCAGGACAACAAATCATCTTAGTATAAGTATGCCCAAGCAATAGTGGAAGGATTATAGTTGTAAAATTATTCATAGTTCATCTGAAATTCAAATTTCACTACATGTTCTGGTCTGAGTTTGTATCATTTTGTTTTGTTTGTTGGGTTTTTTGACTAACCTGGTAACCCTACTTAGAGATAAATTCCAACTACCATTCTGCCATAGAAGAGACACACAATAAAGTGCCATTTGAGTATTGACTGACACTTTCTGCAGTTTCATCCTGTACTCCCCTCACCTTTGAGATGCCATCAAACTCTGATCTGATTCTAGACACAAATTCCAACACATGTAATAATCACTAAAATCATAACGACAATATCATCTATATTTCTGCAATGCCTCCTGGTTTTTGAATGACAGAAGCAGTCTTTGCTCTTTCTAAATAAATTCTGAGTAATCACACAATTACATTACTATTGTTCATAAAAAATATACACAGACTGAAGAATACTTAGCAGGTTTATGGAAATATCTTCATACCTATATAAAGAAATTTATTTCTGATTCATATATTTGCCATCATATTTTTAAAATCAGATCATTCATTTTCTAGCATGATCATGTCAGTTTCAGAGGAAGAGAAAATAACTTAGTTTAAAACACTGCTGGCTGCAGGTGAACATGCATTTATTTTTCCATGTCACCCCATTTTTATGCCGTGCAATCTTCCAACTGCTAATTAAGACAAAGGGAAAAATTATATCCTTGAGCAAACAGTCTAGTACCCTTTCCCATTCTGGGATGTGACAGACACCACACTTGAAGCACTTTTTTTTTTCATCGCCTTTATATAGCATAATAGACTGAGTACAAGTTGAGCAGACTGAAAGGAAGAATTATTTCTCACTCCTGCTGATGCAGGAAAGTGTAGAATGGTTCCTTAATTTTTTACCCTTTAGAATAGCACACAGAAGGCAACCTAGCAAGTATTAGGATTCACAATGCCATCTGTCTGTCGAAAATATAGTCTAATTCATTAGGCACTGAGATGTATTATATTTTGCTTAGTTTACTGGTTATTGTTTATTGTTTTCTGTTGATCTGAAACTAAGCATGAAAAGTAATAAGAACTAATTTTCTGTTTAAGTTAAGGAAATGTGGCTGCTTTTCTAGGTCCTTAGCAAGTCTCTGGATCCAAAAAGTACTACAGAATCCTTGAATGAGAAATACATACACATTAACAGGGTCAAAAGGTGGGAACAAAAATCTGTGCAATAAACAATACCGTCTGCATCCATGTCTATCACCATAGGGATGTCTTCAGAGACTAAAATTTTCTGCTACCATTTAGGAAAAAATTAAATCAAAACCAGAAAGTCAATGAATTGGTGGAATAGCATCTATGGGAGCTTTGTGACTGTGTCATCTTTTTGTGCTATGCTCTAGAGTTTCTCTCTCTTTCAAGGATTAAGTGTTAATTCAACTGTGATTCTCCAAGGATGGTGTTTCTTGTTTGTTGGAAATAAATTTAAAAATTGTCAAAGTACTCTTGATTTTTAGGTAGCTATTATATATAGAATATCTATAATTTATAAAATACCCAATACATATTATAGTTATATATGTGTATATTTATATATTATACATTATACCAATTTCAGATTACGTAATGTGTTCTCCTTATTAATATCTGCATAAGCCCTACTTAGTTGTGATCCCAGGAATAGAGTGAGACAGTAAGCATTAAGTAATTGAGTCAAATAGTTTTTTTTTTTTCTCCAAAGACTTATCTATTTATGCATATAAGAACTGGGGTACAGGCCAGAGAGAGCAGAGGGTAAGAGGAGTCACCAGAGACAGATTGGGGAACAGAATAGGCAGATCTACTGAAATACACTGCTGAGGGGAGCAGCAGGTGAGGTAGGAGACGTCTGCTGTGCCATGTGGGTCACCTCCCTGACCAGGGATCGAACTCTTGCTGCAGTGACTGCAGATGCTTCATAGTGCAGTGCTTAACGCCTTATGCCACCAGGGAGGGGGAGGCCCAGTTGTGTCAAATCTTGAACAGTTTGTCAGGATCAAGACCAGGTTTTTCTGTCTAAAGTTTTGGAGTATTATGCAACCTCCATCCTTCCAGAGAAAGCAGAGTTGCCATCTTGACAGAAATCATGATGGAGACTGTTGACAATGGAACATCACACTGATAATCATAGAGCCATGAGAATGCCCTAGAAGTCTCTGACCTGCACATGTGTTTGGACAAACAGCACATGTTGATTCTTCCAATTCATGTCCTTATTGTAGGTCCACTGAATGAACACATGCCATTAGATTAGATACATTGCTTTATAATGACATGTGTACTTCTTTTTTCTAGTCCTTCAAACAATAAAACTCTTAATCTAAGGAAGATGCTTTAAAAAAATGTTCCTGACACCCTAACTTGAAAATTTCTCACTATTTAAACCTTCCCTCTCTTGGTCCCTCTCACATAGATAATCATTAAACACAAAATTTTGCCTTCAAATTGACCTGGAAAAAGTTGTTTTTTAAGTATTTATAAAGTAGATTTCATGGTTAATTTTTCAGTCTTTCCCGCATACTGTTCAATAATATCGGGTGAGGATGAGGGTGGAGAATTTTGATGCAGAGTCAAACTTTTTAGATATAATTGGGATGCTTATGACACTCCCCTGTGTAGTTAGTTCTCAGGGCTCGGTGTTAGTCACATTCCTTGTTTCTTTACTGTCTTTGTTTATAAACCACTCCAATGCTGTCCCTCACTAACAGACCAGGCAGAAGCCAGCAACAATGTGCTAGTGTCCAGCAGATGGAGATGTGGGTGACCACCGTCACCCTGTGTGACCCAAGGCAGCAGACAGGTTGGGTCCAGATGACTAATTGCCTGTAGCTCTAACTTTCTGGTCATTCATAATTTTCATTCCCAGAGAACATAAAGGTGCAGTGATTTCAGTTACTCCAACATGTAGGGGATTTCATCATGAATCAAACAGAAAAATAACAGATGGTGCACTGAGTGTAAATATATGAAAATACCCTTGGAGCTAAAACAGAAGGTTGGCATTCCCAAAGGAGTCAAGCAAAAATGAGAAGTTTCCCCACTTTCTCTCAGCTCTTTTCATTTTGTCCCAGGGCACCAAGCACAGACTTTTTCTGTGGTCTGTGATGCTCCCACTTGATCATCTACAAATTGTGACCTACCTGGAGACACCAACATCTGACCTCTGGTCCTCTAACCTCCTTTACACCAACATCTGACCTCTGGTCCTCTCACCTCCTTTACTCAAAAGGTTCCTTTTCTCTTTCATTTTAACAGTTTCTCTAGATCTGTTTGAATAATTCCAACTCTAAAATGGCAACTTTGGGCATATTTTATCACCCTCATTTTTTGTAATTGAGCAGTCCGCCACCATCCCACTTTTTGAAGTCTTTCTGTTCTTGTACTTTTAAAATAATCTTCCATTATCCTTATTAGAATTTTCATTTCCTTATTAAAGTCAGGTGGGAATTCTGTCAATATTTAATATACATCTGACATATGATTTTGGTATAACAGTTACCCATAGTAATGCTGTGTCAGGGGGAAGTGTGGGCCATTCCATCTTAAATCACTTCTGTACTGCCTTTCCTTTCATATTGCTGTAAATTTCCTTAGGCAATAAAAATGTGTAACTTCCATTGAATTGGGTTTAAATGCTTGCAAAAAATAATAAAGATTCTCTAGAGAAATAGGACAAATATGTATATATGATTGTATTTTTATATAATCTTTATACCCTACTTGTAAATATATTACATAGAATAAAAAATAGAATGCATATATTTATGTATATAATGTTAACCTAAAAATTCAGGAGACCAGAAAACTTAAAAATGTGCACCATGGATGGACAAAGTCAGGGTTTTCTATGGAAAGAAAAAACTATTCTTAGCTATACCTAATTGGCTACTGATTCTCTAGAAAGGCTGAGACAAACAGTTGTTTTCTTGATGGCTTCTTTAAAAAAATTGTTTTGGCTTCAGACAAAAGATCTTTGACCTAGTTCAAATGAGAAGGGGCATACAATTTCTCTGTAATGACTCAAAAATAGTCAAAATTGTTAGTTACAGGTCTTAAAATGCTCATAGGTCATAATATGTCTGCACTATAGTTATGATCAAATGATAATAATCACTGCATGTGTCAAAAATAAAATTAGTACCTAGATACATAAACCTGGGTCTTTCAAACAATAGTTATTTAGTTTCTTTCCTCTCCTTCAACTCCAAAATTTGAGTGTAGATCCAGTTTGTCCTCAAAGCCTGCCTTGCCAAAAAGCCTTCAATTCTATGGTCTCTTCACCAATGCTTGAAATGTATGGGTGTGAAGAAGGTTATGTATTCTTGCAAATTCCACTGCTGCAATACCCCACATGGAGATGGTTTCTCCTCTTCCTTCCTCCATGGATCTGCTTATTCAGGACAGCCCTGATCCCTCCATGAGTCTCAAAGTCAGACTGCTCTGCACTTTTGTAGAGAATAACACAGGAAGAAGAACGATAAAGTCCTGGTTAAGAAACAGAAGAGTCTGTTCTATCAGACCCCACTATGTGAACTCACCGATAGATCTCGGAGACAGAAATACCTCAGCCTCCAGTACATATAGGAATGTTCCAACATCCTGAACCTCAAGGTACACACAGGTCAAGGTTCCAGAACCAGAGAATGAAATGTTAAGAGGTCAAGAAAAATAACTAGCCAAAGAATAGCACCAGTGTGACTCAGAAGTTGTGGGCACCTGCAGAATACCCCCATGTCTAGTCCTATCACCAGAGATGCCTGATGAACACTCCTGACGACCATCCAATATGGTGCAACCACGCCTGGAGTAACCCACGTTAGAGTAAGCAGGCGTGGAGCAGCCAGGTCTGGAAAAGGCAGACCTGGTATGCTCCAGCTGGGAATAATCAGGCCTGCATCATCAGGTATACAACTCTAGAGAGGAATCCCTGCAAGCTCTGATCCACTTCCAACAAAAGTGCCTTATCAGTGATTTGGAGACTACCTTGGAAATTTCTGGGGAAAGCCATAACATAACACAGCAGAACACTAAGAGCTTTAGTGCCCAGCAAATCATGGATTTATTCCCAAATTACTTCATGAACGGACAGTCCTAAGATGTGTGAATATGAGTGCATTTTTCCATTTCAGTTTGAACATTGACTGATTTTTACCCTTTTAGAGCTCTGTTTCTCTGACTTGGTGGCCTCTTCTCGCTATGCCTGTTGTGTCCATTTGACAGAGCAATGATGGGAGTCTAGTTTCATTAGGTTTGACCGCTCTGAGCAACCCGATAAAAGATGTTTCTGTTCTAAGCAACTAATCTATACTTGTTTGAATGTCTTTGGGATCTAGAATGTCAAGAATGGGAAGTAAAATCACAAAGCTTGTTTTCTGGTGTTGAGAGATTAAAGGAATCCATGGTTAAAGGGGCTAAGTGTTTAGCTATGATGTGCTTCACTGATTACTTCTGTGCCCTTAGCTATGTTTTGCTAAGACCCTTCCTTTGTTCATTAATGTTTTTAGAAAGTCGTTTGTGTTTTTTGCTGTACCCTGATAATAATAGAACCAGTTTGGCTAGTTTATAGTTTAAGTACAAATGAAGGAAATAGTCATTTTGAAAAAATAAATTAAAATATATGTTAAAATGCCTCAGGAAAACTCTTTTCTTAAAATATCCTTATAGTAATATGTGAGCTAGAAAAGCTTTCTTAGCAAATATGCTCTTTGTGATTAGAATGGCATTTCTTTTTACGTACAAAAATAGGACTATACAGTATCTCTGAATTATATACAGTGTTGTAAATCAGAGTTATATCCAACAAATAGATTAAATAAATAATCAAAAATTGGATTATTATAATCATTTTAACAGTGTAATTGATCTAAGTTTTTTATTTTATTGGAGGAAAATAGAATAATAAACAAAAAATACATGCTTAAAAATACTTTTAAGGAAAGTTCGATGCGTTATCACATCAAGCTACTCAGTTTTATTTTGAAATAACATCCCTTTGTTTGACAATTGCTCTTTATCTAGGTGCACAGACCACTGAGGAAACTATAAGGAAACAATGTGATGTATAATTGCTATTTCAGTCTTGTTTGCTCCTGGGTGTAATCAGCAACTTCTCATACATAAACAATTACATACTTCATGCAGCAGTTCCAAACTCAAATCTCACCTCTTGGATACCTACCGTTAGAAGAGTTGCTTCCTTGCCTATAATGAGCTTATTATTAATTGTGATGTGGCATATTTTCTTGACATCAGCTATGATATCATTCCTGTATCATTTCTATCACTTAACATACACAGGCATGACTTCATTTTGCTAATCAGGCTTTAACACAACTTGTTACCTAATGATGCTCTCAAATTAAATTGTAGACCTGTAATAGTTTATGAATAAACATCATTAGGACTTATGTGATTTCTACAGATTACATAGCTGAAAGTGGTACCCAGAGAAACTGAAGCAGCTCTAAAATGTGTTTCCAAGTTTTTCTTATATCTTCAATCTGAATTATCAGAAACAATGAACAGAACTATTTCTCCCTTTGGGGATTGAGAGAGGCTTTGTGAATTTAATAAGCTTCCTACAGTATCAGGATTTATTTAGCATTGTGTACATGCCAGATCCTACAGTTATTATAATGTCAAGTGTTTTTTTTTTTAATTCAGTATATACAATAAAGAAAATGTGATGCTCTTTTTCTGAACTCCTTCCCTGCATCATAAGCTTTTCCAAGGATAATTCAGCATGATATATCCCATCATGCGTTCCTCTCAAAGACGCCTATGAACAGAGGGTGTCAGGAAATAGAGTAATTGAATAATTATAACCATCTTGCTACTTAAAGACATGATGAAGATTATTTTAGAAGTCATAGAAAATGTCTTCCTTACTCTACAGTAATGAGATTATGCATATATTTCAATAGTTTATTTCACCCATGCTTAAAAATTGAATAATCAGACTCCAGATTTTCTTGAATTCATCCTTTTGACTATGACACCAACTTAGTGAACAAAGTAAATTCAATATATTGTATGTAGAAATTGCTGAAGTGCAGTAGAGTTTTCTACAAGGAGTACATCATTTGTGAAGCACTCATACTTTGGGACTCAGTTCATTTATGTGGTGTTAGGAAAGGCAGTCTTTTTTTGGTATAATAAGGACACACTTAAAATATAAAGACAGAGGTAGATCAAAAATGAAAGTTAGAAAAAATAATAACATAAACAACAAAAAAACCCACATAAAACAAAACAAAAATAAACAACTATAAATCAGAGACATTCTGCAGGGAAGAGGGAGGGGTTGGGATCAAGGCAGGGACAGGAAGAGCACAAGGAACTATGGTGATGGTGCACAGGTGAATTGATGGTAGAAATTCTATGGGGACTACACCTAGAAAATAAAGCAAACATTGTAACAATAAATAAATAAATTTTTTGAAAATGGATAGCTACCTAAGGATATATCATCTAAATAGTAAGCACAAAAAGGCTGGAAGAGCTATGTTAGCATCAAATAGATTTCCAAATACATTTCTTCATTTCTTTTTAAGTATTTTTTATTAAAGTAACTTATTTATAACACTGTATGGTTCAGAAATATAGGATTCCACCTTGTCAAATGTCCCTTGGGTCTGGAACACTTCCTTACCAAAAGACAGAGTCCACATAACTATGCCAGTTTACCACTTTGTGTGGGAATATCTTTCCCTTTTTCATGCTCAAGGAGTATTCCTTGGTTCTGAGGAATGACCCTACAAATTGCCTCTAGTTTTCCATATTTCAGGCTCCACAGAGGAGATGTCAATGTCCTCCTGTAGCACAAAAGGGGTCCCCATAAACCAATCGCCTGCATCAACTGCACCCATAGACATGGAGTTCCAGTGCACATTATTGGAGTGAATACTGCTCTCTTCTGCTCTCTCCTCTCTGTCAGTAAATACTGTGTCAAAATAGTTGACTATGTTATTTCTTCATCAGCAACTTCCATAGCGGTTGCAATGGGCAGAAGTGTTTAAACTTCTACCCCCAGTGTCTGGCATTGTTGATTTTTGCTCTCCTTCTTGTAGTTGATCCCCTGGGCATCAAAAGCCAATGGATAGAAGTTCTGCTCAACATGTAGAGATGGCCATTCATCTTGGCCTTTTGTATTCTTAATCCGCACACCAAAACCTGTGTTCTGAATGACTGTGACACTTCGTATGTATGCAACAAAGCAAAATCCAGTACATTTTGAGGACTTCTTCCTTGTTTTCTACTCATTTGGTAATAGTAGAGAAAGTATTTGATGGTAAAAATCTACCTGGGCACATTTTCAAGGTAGGAAGTGTATTACTATTCAATTCTCCAATCACATGTGCTATAGTATCTTCCTTCTAATTTAGACATCGCTGGCAACAATCAACTTGTCAGATTTATATAGTAGATGAAAATGGAAAAGATAAAAATTGAGTTCAAGGCTGCTTTTATTTTTGAAGTTTAAATGGCAACCATTATCATTTCATATAGCCCATTATATAAGAATGATGAATGAACCCATTAGGTTCTATCGTGAGTTTCACAAGCTTCCTCCCCCAATTTTATATAATATTTTATCTTAATCAATGAAGAAATTATCATAGCACAGATTTTACTGGTACTCTGAAAGACAAGCTCTGTGAAATGCTTTTATAAATTATTTCAAGACATAATATACTTGATTCAAAAATCAAAACTCAGAATTAAGTGCTATTATATTCAAATATATAAGTCGAACTGCATTTGAAATCTTACAACAAAAATATGTAAATAAATCCAAAGTATAAAGTTAAATGGCTTTTCAAAAACACTTGTGTGTAAAAGTCAAATATTTTCTGATTACCAGGACTAAATTTTAATAACAAAAAATGTGTGATATAAATAATTCCAAGTTAATGCAGATTGAAAGGTTCATTATCAATACTGAGCTTACTCTTTCATGTGAAACAGAGTTTTTCATCATTAACTATATTGACATTTGTTGTGGAGACTGTCCTGTGCATTGTAGGGTGCTTAGTAATATCCTTGGCCTCTCTTTGCCTACCAAATGTGGCAGGCACAAATCATGACTAGACAGTCCCAAAGTCCTGTGATTGCAAAAGACATCTGGTTGAAAGACATTGATCTAAAGTATGTGTGAAGGTGTCCTTGTGTTAGTGTCTAAGGATGCACAGAAAATTGAGATTCAGCTCTTAAAACCCAAAGCTAGAAGTAAAGACATATAAATATTAATATAAATAACAGTGCAGGCATATTTAAAGTATGATGTATTGGTTTACTCTGGTTTACTGTTTTCCAAAATCAACCATTTGTCTCATTTGAAATTGATGCAAAACCATGTTGCATCAATTTATTACATTCTTTATCCAAGTATAGGCCATGATACTCCTTCAGACCTCCTATTTGCCATACACCATTCGTCAAACAGTGTGATAGCGGAATCCAACTCAAATATCATAGTCACAATTTAATGGAATTCTTGTAGTTCATTTGCAAATCTTACCTCTCTATTGGTGGGCTTTGCCTACCTTCCCCCATTGTCAAGTATATACTAGATCAGATGAACTAAGCCTATTTAGTTTGGGTAGAAAGACTCAATGAGCTCGAATAATCCATAATTACTTCCTAACCATGGTCATTTCCTTATAATAAATAAAGATTCCAATTCATTTACTAAAAATTACTAAATGCCAATTTTTTTTTAAAGATTTATTTATTTATGCATACAAGCACTGGGGTACAGGCCAGAGGTACGGGGGGGGGGGGGGGGGGAGGG
>JAGFMF010011796.1:17016084-17075762 GCA_019455555.1 Galemys pyrenaicus | reverse complement strand
CCCTCCCTGGCCGGCAGCAGGGATCGAACTCGTGCTGCAGTGGCTGCGGTTTGCTTCATAGTGCGTTGCTTAACCTACTGCGCCACCAGGGAGGCCCCATAAATGCCAATATTTTATTTATTGTTTTATTTTATAGTAACATGTTTATAGAAGAAAAAGCTAAGCAATAAATTCATATTTTCCTTTTGACTAAGTTAAAAAAAGGAAAAATATGTTCAGAATATATTGAGACTACATTGCTTCTTTCATTTCAGTCATTGTCAGAGTGAAATATCAACAGAATAAGATTTTCCTACTTTAATTAAAAATCCATATAAAATGCTATAAGAAACTTTTATTTTTATGTATTTAATGTCAAGGAGCAAACTGCCAAATTGAAGCCAGCCTTCAACATCATTAACTTTATAGCTGAGAAATTGCTATATTGAAATATGATGCCAGAAGTGTATTTTGGCATTTATTGACTATTCTGCAAAAATTTTGACTAAAATTTCTTCATTTAATTGTCAAGATAATATGACTACATTATTATTGTCATTTTACGTATGAGGAAATGTAGATTTAGTTAAATAACGCAAAGTCATCTAGCTGGTTAGTAGTAGAATTTAAATTTGAACTTTACTACTCAGCTACTCTTCCTTCTCAGGATCAGTTGGTTAATTTGTTGGAAATATCTTATCTAAAGACAATTTGGAGAAAGTGTACTATTTCCTCATGTAAATAACACTTTTCTAGAGATAGCTCCAGGAATTAAGAGATTCTTAATTTATTATTTATAAGGACAACAAGCATTTCCAAAAATCAGCTCATTAGACTTTACTTTAGGGAGTTCATGTTATTTAGTAGACTGTACTGTTCTAACAGTATTAGCTTGGTTGATATTTCACCTCATTGATAGTGACTACTCTGTATTACTAATAAATATTGATTAATGTATCCAAAACAGTAGACATGAAAATAATTGGAAATGGAACAACAAAATTGTCATTTTATGGAAACAATGTGAATCATAAGCCCCTTTAACAGTGCTTACACTAACCTCTGCAAGATTAGGTTACCATCTTGTCATACTTACCAGATAAAACACAAAATAAAATAGATGTTTAGAAGCCTACTTGCTGATTTTTTATTCTTGTCAAACTGTTCAATTAATTCTTTACCTTCAATTTTTTCTGCAATGACTCAAATTATAGTTTCAATTTTATAAAAATGACACACCGTTCTCTCAAAATTATAGAATTATTATTTGATTTTAAAAATTTAAGGTATTATTATAACTTCTATCAAAGCTAAACATAAATCAAACCTATGACCCAGTGCTCCAAGGCATGTATACATAGGAAAAACTAGAATACATGTTCACAAAAGACATTGTTTTGTAGCAGTATTATGTTCATAATAGCCAAAATCTAGAAACAACATAGATGTATATCTATGGTAGAATGGATAGATAGTGTGATGTTTTATAAAAGATACTATTATAACAGCATTTGAAAATACTACTGGCACATGCCACAGCAAGGAATAAATTGCACAAATGAAAATGCAAGAAACTTGATACAGAATGCGGTATATCATAGAACTCCAATTGTCTGAAGTTCAAGAAAAGTAAAGATTGATTTACAGTGACAGAATTTAGAATAGCAGTTTTTTTCTTGGAGTTGAGATTAGTATTGGTAAAGAAAAAAAAGAGAACCTTCTGTAATCTCTTAATTGTTTTTTATTTTAACTGTTATTAAACAACATGAGTATATAGAGATGTACTTGTTTGTATATATACATATATATGCACACATATATTTGTATATATTAAAACATATTCTAAAATATATATTAAAAACCACGAGTTGGTTACATGAGATTTGAGTCCTCTATATTTATTCTCCTACAATTTCTTTTAAATCGTGCCAGATTTTTTTCTTTAACCCTGCACATACATATTAGTCCCTCAGGTCCATATTTTATTGCAGAATCACAAAATATATTGATGTGTTTATATCCAATTTATTATTGGTCTATGTTCAATCACCTGATGAAGAGATCAGCCAAAACTAGTATAAAAGTGTTTATTGCTTTTATTGGCATAACTGACCTTTACTCTCTGAGGAGGAGCCAACTATAGATGAAACTATTTTATCTCAGTGCACATGCTTAAATACAGAGGTCATATAAATTATGTACTTTTATTACATCTGCAAGAACTTAAATAAGTAGAAACACGCAACTTAAGTATGGAATAACAATCTTAAATGATGTCAGTTATCATAGATTTGGACCGACCTCTTTAAAGATATCTGAAATTATTTTATAACTTGTAAGAGATTAAAAATTATTAGAAATTTTATCATATTACTAGCTACAAAGTCAATTTACTAGCAACAAAGGGAAATTTTCATTGTTTAAAATACTACTTAACTCTATAATTTTTAAATATTATAATAAAGATAATGAAAGATATTTTCTAAGGCAAAAATGTTAAAAATACTATTCATGACAGAAAAATTAGGGACAAACTGGTCAAATTATAAGCAACACCTCTCTAAAATTACTGTAAAATACGCCTGAGATAATTTAAAGAAAACTTAAATAAATAATGCAGTAAAACTACAAGTTGAAAACCAGTATAGTAAAATGTTAGTTTTCCCCAAATTGATCTATAGATTCAATGCTATCTCAACAGAATCTCTATTTTTTTTTAATTAACATATACTAAAACTTGTATGTTGGGACAAGGAGACAAGAATGGTCAAGGCACTCTTGAAGAGCAACAAAATGGGAGAACTTAACTCTACCCAATATCAGAAATCAAAAGAAAGCTACAATAATTCCAAAATGTTATATTAGCACTAATATTGTAATAGAGATATCAACTAAATACACTAGAAAGACCATAAGCAAATGCATGTTCGTTAGCATGAAACTTGTTTCATGACAAAAGTGGCAGCATGGAAAAGATATTCTTTTTAATGAATGGTGTAGCATCAATTGGATATTTTATGAAAAAGTTATTAAGCTTGATTCCTACTTCAAAACACACAATAATTAATTCCATGGGTATTGTAAAGCAGACAGTGAAAACTAACTCATGCAGTTCTATAAGATAACAGAAGATCTGACCTTTGGAGTAAGAAAAGATTTTTAATACAAGAAAGAAAAATGAAATATTGCTCATTTGGAATATATTAAACTTAAGGAACTCACTTATCAAAATAAACCATTAAAACAATGCTAAAACTTGTCATGGGTAAAAAGATAATATTTGCATCATTTATAAGCACATAAAGAGCTCCTAAAAAGCAATAAGAAAAAGACAATGAATTAAAAAACTGCAAAAATCTTTAAAATGTCTTACAGTAGAGCATGTTATATTTGATCAACAAACATTTTAATGTACATAATTTCAGTAATAAGTAATTTAAACCAGAGGAAATACTGATTCTATATGCCCCAGACTTTCTAAAGTTAAAAATAGACAATAGCAAATATTGTAAGGATATAGAGCAAGAGAATTTTCATACATGATGCTTGAGTCTGCAAACTGATATAACTGATTTGAAAAATAGTTTGGCATTATAAAGTTGAAGAGGAAATATAATCATATACCCTGTGGTGCCAAAATTTCATTCCTAGGTAAATGTCAAATTAAAACATTCACTAGAATATTTATAGCAGCATTGTTGGTAGTAGATAATGACAACCCAACAACCAATCAAAGCACAAAGATTATTCAGAGAATTATTCAGCCTTACAATGGAACATTATTCAGTCGCAAAAATGAATGGATATAAAAATATAGATGAGGTCCTCCCTGGTGGTGCAGTGGGTTAAGCAACACACTATGAAGCAAACCACAGCCACTGCAGCACGAGTTCGATCCCTGCTGCCGGCCAGGGAGGGGACCCACATGGCGCAGCAGACCTCTCCTGCCTTGCCCGCTCCCCTCAGCAGTGTACTTCTGTTAGTCTGCCTGATCTTCTCCCTGCTCTGTCTGTGGTGAATCCTTTCACCCCCCATACCCCTGGCCTGTGCTTGTATGCATAAATAAATAAATCTTTAAAATATATATATATATAAATGAATATAACAAAGATAATTTTTAGCAAAGAAGCCAGACACATAGATATAACATTGAATTTATCTATTAAATATCATTTATTAAAAAGTTCAAGAAAACAAACAAAACTAAATTATTGTGGTGTTGGAATGAATGCTTTTATGGTAAAACACTAATAAGCAAGGGGTCAGGAGAGTTATAACTATGTAAGTCAGGATAGAAGTTACCATTATAAGGAAGAAAGGGTAGTGATGTGTATGCTTCTGAAAGAATGGTAGGGAAAAATCTCTTAGCTATGGGAATACTTTAGAACATGATAAGTGAAATTGTCTAAACTAAGGTTATTCAAGGTACGGCTGACCAGGGGTACAACAGCACCAACATCACTTACGGGTATGTAAGAAATAGAAGGCTTTAGGCCCTGTACCAAACCCACTGAGCTAGAATCTATCATTTTAACAAGATCCCCGAATAATTGATATATTTTAATTTCAGAGAAACCCTGGTCTAGACAAACAAGAGAGAACAAATAGCTCAATTATAGCAGGAGTAATAACAATAGAAAGGGTAAGTTTTTTAATTTTCTTTAAAAAAGGAAAAATTATAAATGTAACCAAGAATCAAGGTTGGCATTATGAAGTGACTACATCAAAGTGCAAACCTCCTGATCTCAGAAAGTAGAAGTGGACTTGGGTGTGATTAGATCCCGTAAAAGTGTCGGTATTGTCAACTCTTTATACAATTTGAGTTGGAACAATAAACATCAACTTATGGGAAGGCAGGAGGGATTTAGGAGATCACGTCTATTGCCCGGAGCCCCACACTGGAGAGGGACAGAGGTATATCTACCAAATCCGCATTCACATAGGATGAGTTCATGGAAATGTGCTGGGTATCTAGAATTTTTTGGTTATTTAATATCCCTGGTTTTTTCCCAATGAGTCGAGAATCATTTCTAGAATGTGTCCATCATGTAGTTATACAGTGAACTGCACTGTGTGCATTTTATCAATGCAGAGTAAATATTAACTAATAATCATATCCTGCACGTTTGGTCTCCTTCTGAATGGGAAGACCTCTTCTGGGGAGCAGTATATGCCCTGTCCCTTGATAAACAAGTCCTTTCCTGAGACTTCTTGCTAGTTTAGAGCATACATATTTCTTGAAAAACTTCTATGCTACCAAAATTGAATATATGAAATCAAAATTTCAACATAAGGAAAAAACTTTTTACCAGAATACGGAAGTTAAAACAAAAAGCTACACCTACTACCTGGAGCAAAATTTCATCTATATTATCAATGAATTAATGACAATTTATATAAAATTACCTATTTTTAGAAATCAATATGGGAAGAGTCATCATGTTGAATGTGTGCAGAAAATTTTTCTTTACACCTTAAGATTGATGCCATTTACTCTTTTATAAATATGTAAAATTGAATGTTGGCTTCAAAAGTACAAAATAATAAAAATTAAATAAATGATGTTGTCCCTTAGACTTTATAACTGTAAATCAAAATATGTCTGGATGAATCTTAGTAATCACAAACTATTTAGTATCATTTATAAAGTGGAACAACCAATCAGTTGTCCTTCAGCCAAGAGTTACCATCCTAATAGATTTGCAGATATTTATATCAAAACCCAGTTATCTTTTCATATTTGGAATCATTATTGTGTTTAATTCAAGGGCTTAAGCATTCTAAATGAAAGTAATTTAAGGGATATAATGGGCTGGAGAATAAAGGCAAAAAGTAATAGTTTTCATTTGTTTCAGTTTTATAAATCAGAAATTAAATGGAAGAAGTCTTTAAGCATTTACACAAAGCTGAAAAATGGGGAGAGGTCACCAGTACACCGGCACAAATGCAGGAATGTTCTACAACAGCTGAAATCACAAGTGAAATACTACATAGAATCCAGAAACAGATCTTTGAAAGCTTTTACAAATTTAAAAGCTGAGTTCCAGGTAAATCAGGCTAATAATATTGTAGCTGTGTCAGTCGTCTTTTGTTGACATCCATCTCACACTGCATGCTGGAGATGTGCAGCTTAGTAAAGATTGTGAGTTAATCTTTAAACTTAGGTTCACAACACTCCATTCCCATTGTTGGTGGATTCCATTTTTACAAAGTCATCTGCTTACCACAATCTATTCGTAACTCCAAAGTCAAGACTTGTGGTGATTTCTTGGCCAGTTTTGGACATGCACAGAGTGTAATGGTGGGGAGGAAGGTCCCTTGTCTCACATGGCCCCTCTGCCTCTTGTTTCAAACTGTCAGAAAGAGCACCAGAAGATAGAAACGGTAGGGGGCAGTGTTGCTCAATGTAGGGCATGAAGTTCTGTGGCCACTTGACCAAGGGTTGGAAGTCCCACTCTGGCACCTGTTGGTGGAGTGGCCTCCTGCAAGTCATGTAACACTTCTGGACCTTGTTTTTGTAGAATTAAAAATTCCAGAAATTGGAAAAAAATATAATGTGCCAGAGTAAGTTGTTTCAGGATTTTACATATAATCCATACATATATATATGTGTATATAAATATATGTGTGTATATAAGCGGTTCATTTTCTAATTCAGTCTTGGCAACAACTTAATGGAATTTAACTACAACACATAATGAGAATCAACTGTATATAAAATATATGTATGTAATATACTGTGTATAATATACAATCATCTGTTATATTTATTGCTGTTCATATATATTATATGTAATTGTTTCTATATAATATAAATTACTTCTATATTATTATATTAAAGTAGTTATCGTTATTTTATATTACAAAATTTTATGTAAAATATGTGTAAATGCAAGACTGGATACAATATGCACAATGTTAGTCTATGTAAAATTATTCCCCAAGATAATACTAAATAATTTTAAAATAACATTCTTCTACATTGAAAAATCAAAGGATTTGGGGAAAGGGGTTGCTAATAATAATTTT
This sequence comes from Galemys pyrenaicus, assembly GCA_019455555.1. Classification (NCBI taxonomy): domain Eukaryota; kingdom Metazoa; phylum Chordata; class Mammalia; order Eulipotyphla; family Talpidae; genus Galemys; species Galemys pyrenaicus. The sequence continues at coordinate 17,068,754 of JAGFMF010011796.1, read as the reverse complement.
TATAGATTTATATTCTTTTTTTCTTCTCCCCACCTCAAGCCTTGTAGGTATATTATATATTACATGTATTAGTTTGATTTCTAAAGAAAATACCATCTCAAAATTGTGCCTCCCAAGTTGTCAGATTGTTTTATGAAGTTCCATTTATAATCTTTACCAGAACCTAAGTCACAGGCACATTGTATTTAAAATTGTTTGTAACCAACTTCCAAAAACATTGAATGCCAATTGCACTCTACTTTGAAAAGTAGTTATTTGTCACTATAGATTTCTTTTCAGATTTAGTTTGTTGAAGAGGAAAGACCTTTTATTTTATGTGAAAAATGTCTTCTGATTTGATTTAGTGGCAATTTTTAATTTAGGTTTTCTGGTTTCATTTTCTTTTTCCTCTTCTCTAACCACATAAAAATGTCCCAATACTGCAAAAATGTGTCTTGTTTGATACTAACAAAGCAAGTTCAAATACAGTAAAAAGTTATAAATACCCAAATATATGTAATTATTTTTAAATTGGAAATCTCTATAAACATAGACAAAATGTAAGAGAAAAAAATCAATTATTAAGCACTTCTAAGTATCCACAATACTAAATTGCCTGATTTTAATCACTTTGCAAGAAATATGCACTCTGACTATAAATTTTAACAAAGAAATTAGTTTTTAATCTTAGATATCATTACTACAACTAACATGTAATATGGCGTATATGGTTGATTTTATGTTAGATCTTGGGACCTTTGTTTTTAATAGGTATGCAAGCATGGCTTACATAATACACTGAAAAAAAATTTCAAAACCCTTTTCTATTTATATTTCTGAAATTACTGTGGAAAACACACATTCAATTTACAAATATTAATCAGTGATAGAACAAGAAACATAATTTAGATTTCATACTTAATACATATATCTAGTAAACTCATTTCTGTTCACTTTCTAAAATATTATTTTTAAAGAAAGCAAAAACCTTTTATTCTTCTTTCCTGATAAGATTTGAACAAAATCTCCTTAGGGATCCAGACATTTTACATTCCTTTTCCAGGTAGCTATATGAAAAATCATTAATTCCACTAAGATCAGAGGCAGGAAAAGGAAACTGCAATCAAGAAAATAAAAACTTTCAAACATCATACCAAAAGTTTACTTTTTAACTCATTAAGAGCACATTTCTGATCATCACTTTGAGCTTCTCAGTACCAACTATTAAAATTGGATTCCACACATATGACTTGAACCTCAAACTCCATGTAATAGCATGAACTCATCCTGACATTTGTTTAAAAGAGAACTAGATATTTTACCAACTTACTTATTTATAGCCTTGCAATCAGAAAACATAAACCATGAAATGGTGTCAACCCATTAAAGAAAAAGGGGAAGAGAATCATCACATCCTGTCTTCATACAGTGGATGGTGATGGATCGCATAGATGACCTTGACTCTTCTCTGGTTGTCTCCTCTCATCAATTTCTGCCTTCAAGGCCATTCAAACCAACATTCACTTAGCCTCAGCATCAATTCAGTGCCTGTTATTTTATTGCTGTGTAACAGAATGCCATAGTTCATACTTTAGTGGTTTAAAACGATAGACATTTACAATACTTGCCCATGATTTCTATGGTCAGGAATCTTCACAACACTTGATTACAACCTCTGTTTCAACCTCTATTTCAAGACTTCCATAATGTCAATCAGGGCTGGGATCTCATCTGAGAGTCTAATGGAAAGGACCCACTTCCTGGTTAGCATAGTTTTGGGCAGGATTCAGATAATTGCAGTTTGTTAACTGAGGACCTCAGATTCTTTGCTAGGTGTTGGTTCCTTCATCTGGTAGCTTCTCTAGCAGAGTCAGCAGAGGAGAGTGAACAGAGAGAGTACAATAGCAATACCTAAGTTAGGTCCTCCCACCCCACTTTTGATGTTTTCAGTTGTTGAGAAACAAGGAACATGCCCCCATATAAGAAAGAGGATCATATGAGGGCATGAGAGGGCAGAGATTGGAGGAGTCAGAGGTCACCTGCCATAATACTGGCCCTAGAGCATCTTCTGTTATCTCAGCCTTAAATCAGTAAGATGCTTGGAACAGCACCCCCCTCCAATCTTTCTCTCTGCCTGAGGTCTTGATTCCTTGAGCACCATGTTCCAGCCTTATTTCTGATGTCCTAGTACTTACCTGATAATTTAGCTCTTGATCTTTTACTTCCTGTATGCATAAACCCTTCCATCACTATTGTCACTATTATCATCACTGTTATTTTTATTTTTTATTTCGAAAGCAGGTGAAAGGGTTTGCAATACAAATGCCATTGTGAACACTTAATACCTTCTGCTGCTGAATCTCCATCTACAAACCTTCAACAACTGGTTATGTGGCTACTCTGGAACTTAGACTTAGTTTGTATCTTTGCCTAATAATGCTTGTACCACATCTTCATTTACCCCCATAGACTAATGTCTGTTTTCAGACCTAAAGTTCGAAATACACCTCTTTGTACTGATTTCCTGAAAAATCACCCCTATCCTGCAACATTTGGTATCCTCCTGATCTTTTGGGTCTGCTTGGTTTCCTGATCACAGCTATTCTGGTCTGCCCCAACCTAAACATGTCTAAGCCTGAGTTCCGATAGGTGTTTACTTGTCAGCAAAAGAATTTCATCTCTCATAAATTCCTCCCCAGTGGTAGTTGCATATTTAATTATAAATATTTGCAAGGATTTAAGAAAATATAACTACTACTCATTGAAGCACAACTCTGTAAAAATGAAGAAAAGAGACTTTTAATCCAACTACCTATTCAGGAGATTTAATTTTATTAGATAGATAGGCCCAGTGGAACATAAAATCCAATATTATTTTTTAAAATACATCTTTGATTAAATTACATGTTTATGCTACTCACTCTGAGATAAACTCATCTATCAACCACTTTTACATGTCAAAATTTCATTTATATTTGAGGTTCTTGGAGCTCTCGCCTATTACCCTAACCCACATACAGTCTCAACTTTCAGAGACAACACCCTGGGGTGTATCATATTTGTCACTTTTTAATGTGTTCCCTTTCTGATGCTGCTCCTTGTAATGTGCCTATCCCCCAAAACAATATCCTTCTTACTTACTGAGATGCATTCACTGCCCTGAGCAATTTCTGTTTTCGTTTTCTTTGTTTTTTAATTGAGTTAACATTGGTTTAGAACAATGTATATATTCAGAGGTAGAGGATCACCCCCTTCAGGGGTATGTCACCACACCACCCCAACTAGTACTGAATGCTCATCGCAGTTTCAGAGTCTCAGTGGATTTGGTTAAATGCCTCATTGGAATTTTATTTTAACACACCTTCCCCATTCCTTCTTCCTTCCCTTCTTCCCATGGCGATTCATTCCTAACTTATTCCCAAATAAGCACTTTGTCTGCTGATTTTGATATCAGATCCTACTCTACCAGGAACCCAACTTGCAACAAACATGAACATGGTCTGGAGCGAGAACTCCTGCAAAGAGAGAGTTCTTTCTAGTTTTTGCTTAAAGAAGGTTTCTTTTCCCCATCATTGGCAGTGTTATATATAAGAAACAATTGATCGTTGGATTCCGTCCAGTGTATTATAGTATGCTGGGCAGCAGCCTTGACCTCTTCTATTAGATGCCAGTGGCACACACACACCAATACGCATAGTGTGTGACAAACAAAACCATCTCCAGACATTGCCGAGTGTCCTCCTGGAGAACAAAAACCTCCCATTAAAAACCACTGCTTTAGAACTAATTTTCTCGTGAAGGGCAGTAAGAAAATAAAAGGCGAGGGGAACAAATAGGTGTCACCGCACCAGTCAGAAGTCAGGAATTGGCAGTTGACTGTAAATCAGAACAGAAGGCACAGATAAGGCTCAAGCAGTGATGAGTCAAGTACCTCCCCCCACCCCTGTTCTACCCCCACCACTGGATTCGAAATATAAGAGTCAGGATTCTACAATTTGGAATTAACAGTCAATGCATATTTTTCCTTTAATGCATTATATCTGTAGTCTTTAATAATGCTTAATGTTTACAGGAGTCATTATTTATAAGCTTTTAAAAGGTGTCACATTCTCTGTAGTCCTTGATGAAAGGCAGAATTCTTTAATTCCACAGAGAAGCTGTAGGTTTTCCTTTTAGTGTTTTTTTTTTCCTCCAAATGCTTGAAGTGCCAGTGATCTTAAAGGATTTCCTGATCTGCTTTAAATGTCTTGTATGTCTATTTAAGTAATAGTAACAGTTCCTCCACTTATAATCCTTTTGATTACAGGGGAAATTATGATATGGAAATTCTGGAAAATTTCCCCAACTCTTGAATTCTTCAGAATATATCAAAGTGGAAGTTGAGAAGAAAGGTGAAATGCAATTAAGGATCAGAGGCCAATGAGGGCTGGTATGTAGAGAATATATACTTCTAAAAGAAAATATATCTTTTTGTCTTTTGTAGATATGGTATTTTTTCCTCTCGTAAGTTGGGTTATATTTAAATGAGTTTTCATCACCGAGGGTCAGTCATCTCTGCTATTACTATTGTCACACATTGTTTCCATCCCCATTCTTTGAAAATGAAGTTTTAAAAGAATGTGCTTTTATTTGTGCATGTACCATAATAAGGATACGTGCAAGTCAACTATAGAAGAAATGGCTACTTCCCCAAACTATCTTCAACCATGTCTTGTCTTATTTTTATAGCTAATTTTTATAATATTTTATATTTGTTGATGGCCAATTTTATTTTTACAAGTTTATTAAAATACCTTGATATTGCAAAATTTAGCATTAATAACTTTGTGAGTTAAGAAACAGAGAGGATATCCATGAAATACAGGTAATTTTTAATTTTATCAGACAATTTCTTCCCATGAAGAATTTAAAACTTTCTCATCTCTAATCAAATTCCCTTCCATAGGAGCACGTTCTAATTAGAGCCGTCTGCTCCTAGAAGGGTATTCATCCCAGACCAATGTGTGGTGAGACATTCTAATCCATTTTAAGCGTGTAATTTGTTTTTGCACTCAAATTCTAGGCAAAGAGCAGCTGGATGTCATTGGAGACTTTTCTTACACAATGAGGGCAAAGAAAGTTAAAACAAAAATTCACTGAATGGCAATCAAAGATTTCTAATTAGGAAATATTAATCTGGGACATGCAGTGGGAAAACGAATGACCACCTGGTCATATTGTACTTATTAAAGTAGTTGACCCTAGGAAAATGCTACCATCCCATTTATTCATAGACTGGGAGTCCTTCCTTTTCTAAGATCAAAAGGCATGAATTCATTCACCTATTCATCCTTTTATTCGTTCATACTACAAACATTGACCATGTTTTTCTGCTGAAGAAAAAAAAAAACAAGAGATAAAAGTCACTAGACTTGTTTTTAAAGTTTCGTAAATGGTGCAAAACAATTTCTATGATTTTTTTTTACCCTTTTTGAACTTAATGAGCTCACATCAGAACACCAGGTAGTCATTTTACATTTAAGAAATTAAAATCTCTTTTAAAAAAGTGAAGATTTTAACCAAGTTTACATTTCTTTTTGCTATTGCTTTTACCTACAACTCATCTCATCACATCTTATTCCAATGTGCAAATGTATTTGCAGCACCCAATACAATCTTGAAATTAACTTTAAGGAAGTATATTAACAATGATTCTCAGATGAAACTGATACTTTAAAAAAACACTTTAGTACATAAATAACATTTAATAGTACTGCTTCACCACCTCTCATCACAAATATCATCACCAGTTTTCTGGAAGTGAGGCCACATAAGAATTAAATATTTAAAAGATGAAATGTTCCTTATTTTAACTATAGCAAGGTCTTATTCACCGCTAAGAAACACTTGAATAGTTTTAAATCAAAGCTTTTGGAGTCCAGATAGCTAAAACTTACTGTGTTCAAATTTACAAATAAGACTTTTGTAAATAATTCTCAATAAAACATCCCTCCTCCATTCCCTGGCCCCACTTCTTGTTTCTTATAAAACCTTAGTAAAGAGTAGACGTAGAGCCAGGCAGATATATATGTCATTCAATAGCAAGAACAATAAAGCACAACTAATGATTTTTGGTTTAGAAATGAAAGGCAAATAAAATGTACTCAAAGTTACAACAAGAAAAGCTTTCCGCCAGGAAATAGTGTAACAGTCACAAATATTAAGAAAATTCTGATAGCTAAGTATTTTTTTTAAATACACAAAAATTATTTAAGAGTCTGTTAAAAATAAAAAACACAACATGTGAGGCAGAATTATCTTCCTCTCCTGCCCATGAATTTTAATCTTTATGTTCATAAAGGTAGTTATGGTGGGTCACGTCTTGGTCATTGTACGATTTCAAAGTAGTGCAGATTGGCAGTGATCTACTGGCACCTGATATACCCTGTCTTGAGAGCAGTCCCTGAGCTAGAAACCAGCATGAAACAGAACACTGCTCCCAGCGTTCTAGCAACACTGTCTGCTCCCAGCGCTCTGTCAAGTCACCCACCTTGACCAGCAGCACTAGAAGGACCAGAACATTTGCTTCCAGCAGGCGGTCCCAGCCACTCGCCCCCTGCTTTGCAATTGGACATCAGTCTAGAATTTTATAATGTCATGCTTCTTATATCTGGGGGGGGGCGGGTAATCTATGGAATCGTATACTTTTACCCCTACCCAAAATGCAGAGATTAAGTGTATGCAGTAAATTTCCCCTTTCATAGCTTGTATAGTGTTGCATAATAAAAATATTTCAGAAATCTCAGATACTGAGATGTAAAAATGGTACATCCTATGATTGTTATTTGTATTCAAAAAGCCAGTATAAAAGAGTTCAAAATGGACAATCTATGAAAGGAAGGAATAAAACACTATTCAAATATCCATGAATGGAAACAATTTTAAATGAAAATATAAAGTATTAATTCAAATGTTAATGACTGATCCCAAAGAGACAAGCACACACACAGCTGGAAGCCACCTTCCGTTCAAGTTTATATTTTTATTGCACTTAAAACTTCTAGGTTATAGTTAGATGCAAAATACTTTGGAGGGCTGTTCTTCAGCCTTTTATTTCTAATAACCCTGGATGACATTGCCCTTGTCTCTTCTACACCTTTGCTTCATTTCCATTTTCCCAAATTTCTATGAAAGAGCAGGTTGAGAGAGAGGGAAAAAAAAAAATTACCTACACAAGACAAAGAGAGGTATTCAACTGACCCAGAAAAGATCATTTCAAAAAAAATAGATACTGCCTGTAGCAAACACCCACCCCCTTTCATGTTAAGGGAAGCACTGACAGTTTCAGATTTCAAAATGAATGAACCTACCTGTGTCCACATAGACACCATGTATTCACAAACACATATACAGAACTGATCAATCTCAGCTAAAAATGAAAACACAATACTAACCAAAAGTCATCATCTAGTTTACAATTGTTTTTTGTTTAGTACAGAACTAAAATTAGACTCTAGACCCAGAACCAGAGCAGTCAGTGGCTACAGCTAATGTCCTTGAAGAAGACTCAGTCCACTGGAACTGAGCCTTGGGAGTAGACTGCTAAGTGGAATCATTCATATGGGGAGACTAACTCTCTCCCTGATCCCCCAATGACTCTAGCTCCCCAATTTCAAGTGAAGCTTGTCCTGGCAACAAACTTAGAATTTCACCAATGACATAAAACCTGTCCTCGTTAAGAGCTGATGACCAGCACTTCAGGAAAGCTGTGGCTGAACATGTCATCATTGGAGCTTATCACTGATTATTGCTTAGCAAGGCCTTGTCAGCCTTATTCCATCCTTTCTATTACAAGAGCATATATTAAGAGATTTATCCAGTAAACAGTTGACTCTGAGCTCATTTCAAATCAGCAAGGCATAGGAGTGAGTTATAAATAATGTATGCAGTGATGCTGCAAAATGGTTTGAGTGCATGCAAAATGAATGACCATATTACACACGGTTTACCAAAGGTTCATTTACGTTTGTTCACAACTGGGTGGCTGCTAAGCATAGACATCTGTATAAATATTAACCAAGACTAGGTTTTCAACAGATCATACTAATTAAGGTGCTGTAAAATAATCACAAACCAGAAGACTGCTGTATGATTTGCAGACAAGGTATTTATACTTGGAAGACAATGTGTGTTATGTTTAGAAAATACGTTAAGTATTTAAAACTAATACAGATTCAATTTTTTTTTTTAGTGACTGCAGTCTACAAATAAAATCTTTCAATTACCTTGATGAGAGTGGGTGGTTTGTACTTCTAAAAGTTTGGTAAGATAATTTAGCATACTTCTTCATGTTCACATCATTTATTTTTTATACCATGTTAAGGGAAATAAAATGAGAAAGAAATGAAAAAGAAAAAAAGAAAAAATGAATATCTTTAAATTGTCTTCCAAGATTCATAAGTGAATTTGGTAAAGAAAACCTGAAGGTCTAGCCTAGAGTTTTTTGGTGGCTTTTTGTTTTTTGTTTTTTTTTTTTTTAAATCAGGTTTATTCTATGTAGTTATTAAATTTATTTCAAATTTGTTCTATCTGGTGAGAATTGGCATTTTTTTAAGACTATGTATGCATGTAAGAGCTGGGGTGTAGACCAGAGATGCTGGGGGTGAGAGAATTCACCAGTGATAGAGTGGGAGCAGAATAGGCAGACTGACTGAAATACACTGCTGAGGGGAGCAGCAGGCAAGACAGGAGAGGTCTGCTGTGCCATGTGAGTCAGCTCCCTGGCCAGGGATAGAACTCCTGCGGCAGTGGCTGCAGAGAGCTTCATAATGCTGAGACTTAACACTTTGCGCCACCTGGGAGGCCCCTGGTTGTGCATTCTTTAAAGTGTGTGTTCACGGCAGGTTAAGTATGGATCTGTGCCTGTAAGTCTCAGTGTCAGCCTTCATTGTTAGGCCACCTTTTTCTAAAAACCTGCTAAAATTGTTCAGCTGTATCACAAAAAGGTTTTGGTATATTCCCATATTGAAGTCAGATAATTAAAGAAATACTTCTTGAGATTGTATAGATTTATGAAGGCAAGAAATTGATAACTTAATTTTCAAACCAAATTGGTCTTCTAGAAATTTCACCTTTAGTCAGTTCCTTCAATTTAGCAAAACTCTTTTCACTGTAACCCTTGATTATCACTGTAGCAAGAAAACAGATAAATCCCTTCTATTAAGGATGACTTCCTTGAATAACAGCTGTTATTAGAAATTCATTTCTATCTTCACTTGTTTACTTGCTCTGTTTGTTTCCTCCCTGTTTAGTATACTGAAAGAAGCATAATCATTAGTGTATTTAATCAAGCTATTCCTATTTGTTGTGAATGAACTATGCATTGACCTCTTGTTGTGTATATAACACTCTATTAGTCAAAAAGGAAATCTTTTTTAATCAAGGGGAGAGAGTGTCTTCCTTCAAAAATTCTACAATTTGATTGGGTGAAGAAAAGATATAGCCATGAAACTGAATGTACAAACAGTATGTAGTCATTTGCTCCTGTATTGTATTGTTTTGTTTCATACTGGAAGAATCTTGAGTTGAGCCTAGAAAATTACAAAGAAGATGGTTAAGTAGGAAAAAGAGAGATTGACATAGATTCAAACTTAAAAGGTATGAAAGAATATAACTTTTAATATAGAAAGTCTAATCCATTTAGAAGAACAAAGCACACATAATTTAAATATTTTGAACTGGTTCAACAGATTAGGAACAGGAGTTTGATTAACCTAATTAATAATAGTCATATGGGTCAGTATCTTTAAGTCTTTTAAATATTTTGTATTTTACTACACCCTGTAGGATTCTTTTTTTTTTTTTTTTTACTTTTTCTTTACACATACAAGAACTGGGGTACAGGCCAGAGGTTTGAGGAGTGAGAGGATTCACCAGAGACAGAGTAGGGAGCAGACAGACTGACTATTCAGGTCAGTGTGAACAGCTGATTAAAAAAAGCTGATTTAAAAAAAAAAAATCTGTTCAGGTAGATTGACTGAAATACACTGCTGAGGGAAGCAGCAGGTGAGGCAGGAGAGATCTGCTGTGCCATGTGGGTCACCTACCTGGCAGGGGATGGAAATCCGTGCTACAGTGGGTGCAGATGCTTCATAGTGCAGGGCTTAACCCCTTGCACCACCAGGTAGGTCCCCACCTGGTAGAATAAAAATAAAGAAAAATAACAAAATTTGATTCCTCTGGGAAAATATCATTACATTATTTTTATAATTTAAGTACCATTACATTATTACTTTTATCATTGGGAGTAACATTTTAACAAGTTGTAATTATGATTTCTGATCCATATTTCTGTATGAAATATGATTAGCTATATCATTAAATAAACAAACAGCAGATTTTATATTTAAATATATAAATAAGTCAGATGCCATAATAGCCAAGTAATTATTTGATTAAATGGTGTGATAAGTTCCACAAGAACAAGTATTGTGTCCACGTTTCTTCCTTCTTATATTTCTTCCCCTCCCATAGGCTTTGGCCTCTAATAGGTACTTATAACAGATACTCTATAAATTTTGAATGAGTAAATTGATGAATTAATTATAAAAATTTAATTTCAGATAACAAGAAAACCCAAACTATTACATGCTCATTATCTCAAAATGACTGTGTAGAAAGAAAATAAATGCCATCTTCATTAAAAGCTTCTCCTATTCACAGAGGTCATATGAAAAGGCATGAGGAGGGGGAGAATTAAAGCAATAAAAGAGAATTTGTATGTTTGTTTCAAATGCTAAGAATCAAAATTCTATCTCCCATTTTTCGTTGACTAATTTTCATATATAATTTCATGTGATGAAAAATAAGGCATTTGTGTAGATTTGGGATATACAATTTAGATTTAGTCTGTGGATATTAAGGTCAAAATTTTATTTATCTTTTTTAAGATTTTATTTACTTATGCATATAAGAACTGGGGTATAGGCCAGAGACACGTGGGTGAGAGGATTCACCAGAGACAGAGTGAGGAGCAAAACAGGCAGACTGACTGAAATACACTGCTGAGGGGAGCAGCAGGCAAGACAGGACAGGTCTGCTGCATCATGGGTGTCCCCTCCCTGGCCAGGGATGAACTTGTGCTGCAGTGTCTGAGATAGCCCCTACAGTGTGGCGCTCAAACTCTTGCACACCAGGGAGGCCCTAAAGTCAAAATTTTAAAAACACTTTTCTTGTTCATGTATCTATATTAAAAACAAATTTCCATAGTTTCCCAAACTTGGTTCCACCTTAGAAGAGCTTCCCTTATTTTCCACTTGATTTAGAACCTAATATTTAATGAAGCTTTACTATATACAGAGTTTAGTTAGACATTGTAAGATAGCCAAATAAATGTTGTTGATATTCATTACTTATATTGAAGGAAATTATACAGAGTCAGGATAAAGTTAATTATATATACACATAAGTAAGCAAATGACATAACATTGGAAGACTTAAGAAAAATGAGATTTTCTATATCTGGCATAGAATGATTTCACGGAGGAAAAGATTTGTTCCTTCAAAAATGGATATGATTTTTTTGTGATCATAAAAAAAGAGTAGAGTGCATTTCAGGAATGCATTTATAGCATAAGGAAAATCAAGTCTGCAATGGACATGACATGTTTAGAGAAAAATACAGATTAGCCTTCCTATGGAAGAGTGTTGCTATGGAGTGGGGGAGGTGATGGGGAAATTGTAGTTTTGGAGCATCTTGAGAGCCTAAAATGACAGACTAGGCTTTTAAGACAATTCTATAAACTATAGTTGATTATATGATGAAGAGAGTCATCATAAGACTACTGATCTGATGTATAATATAGTGTGCAGGATAAATTTACGGAGATGCGTAGGAGGCAAGAAACCTGTCAAGAAGCTGTTGGACTTAGGGCCCGCCCTGATGGCGCAGTGGGTTAAGCAACGCACTATGAAGCAAACTGCAGCCACTGCAGCACGAGTTCGATCGCTGCTGCCGACCAGGGAGGGGACGCACATGGCGCAGCAGACCTCTCCTGCCGCGCCCGCTGCTCCCCTCAGCAGTGTGTTTCTGTCAATCTGCCTCTTCTGTGTCCTGCTCTGTCTGGTGGATTCTCTCACCACCCCCACATCTCTGGCCTGTACCCCAGTGCTTGTATGCATAAGTAAATAAATCTTTAAAAAAAAAAAAAAAAAAGAAGCTGTTGGACTTAGCCAAGCAGGAGAGAGGCACAACAGAAGTCCAGCTGCATCGCAGGACTAGAAGGAAAGGACAGATAGGACTGACATTTCAAAAGAGAAATCAATGGCACTTTTTGACTGATTGGACTTGAAGAGAGGTGCTAAAGGTCATTTTTAAAATGAAATAAAACAACTGCCAAGTTGATCACAGAAGTAAAGGAAGTTCACGGACCACTCAGAGGTTTGGATCCCATGATCTCCTTGTCCACATTAACTTCCACTCTTTATAGCTGGACAAATTGTTTCCTTCTTTCTCTCCCCCTTACCAATGCAATTAGTCCATCTATTCATATCCCTTTCAAATCTGCCACTGCTTGGAAAGCCCTGGTGATTGGTCCATGCTTTGAAAAATCTATTCTCTGAGTTGCTATTGCATGCATGTCTCTTACGCAGAACTCATATGTGTAATTGCACCCCCCTGCATCTTTCCATCTTTCACATAGTCTCTTTTTTAATGACTTATTTTATGTATGTATCCAAGGACTGGGGTATAGGCCAAAAGTGCAGGGGGTGAGAGGGTTCACCAGTGACAGGGTGGGGAGCAGAACAGGCAGATCTACTGAAATACACTGCTGAGGGGAGCAGTAGGCCAGACTAGAGAGGTCTGCTGTGCCATGTGGGTTAGCTCTCTGGCTGGGGATCAAACAGCTGCAGAGGCTGCCCATAGCTTCATTGTGCAGAGACTTAACCCCTTGTGCCACCAGGGAGGCTCTGTCATGTAATCTTTTTTATGTATTTTCTCTCTAGTTTGTTTTCACACCTTCTAAATGAAAAAAGCTAGCACTGAATTAAATATTAACTAGTATAAAATACAAACCTACAGACTGGAGTAATAAATCTAAATACAAACATGGCTTTTCACTAGGTCATTGAACATTTTAATACCCACAAGATATAAGGAAGCCCTTAGTACTGCATCTTCAAAAATTCAAATGAGCTCTTCTGAAATTGAAAGCTGAAAGTGTTGCTTTTTAGTAAAGCAAGAAGTCCTGGAAAAGTATGGCAAACACAGTTGCTGACTGAACAATTAAAAAGCCTATTCTGTGAGTCACAATGAAGCAAAACATTTCCTATACTGTACGAAGAGGAACAATTCAATGATGTCTTTGTGCTGCTCAGAAAAATCGCACAAAGTCACTTTCTGCTTTTTAGTTTGTTCTCTGGCCTATGTAAAAAGTTGCCGCAGAAATTGCTTTGTGCTCAGCAAAAACCCAACCTGTTAATTCCAGTGACTAGAATCATTGAAGGTCAAAAGGTAAAAACCACCTGCTGTGTCACATTTTCACAATTCAGAGATTTCTTCTGTACTCAGCATTCATGTGTTGGTTTCTTTTAGTGGAACATTTATTTCATTTTCTAAAGATTACGTCTTAATGAACTTGGGCTACATAAACAATCATTTATTGAGAGTCATTTGGGTTCTGAGCACAATGTTGAGTAATTTTGACAAGAAACGATATTATAAATAACTATATACAGAGAAGTCCACTTAAACCCTGAAGTATCGATATAAATACTAACCTTGACACTGTACTGACACTTGTGTTTGCAGGAATATTGTCCTGCCATATTCCTGGTAACCTAATTCAACTGATAACTTTCTGATAAATGAATAAATAAATGCAAGTATTAATAAATAAAGCATAAAGATTTGTGGAATATTTTTATTTGTATTCAGAATCTCCCTCAATTTCTGTACAGGTTTATGTTTTTGTTCTGAATAGGTGCAAATGAGGAACAAATGAATGTCAAGTACTGAGTGCTACCTACCATGTGCATTTTAATATTATAAACTCAAGTGAAATGTATTTGGAATTGCCTTTTAATTAAAAGCAAGAAGTGGGCCTCCCTGGTGGTGCAGTGGGTTAAGCAATGCACTATGAAGCAGACCGCAGCCACTGCAGCACGAGTTTGATCCCTGCTGCCGGCCGGGCGGGGGACCCACATGGTGCAGCGACCTCTCCTGCTGTGCCCGCTGCTCCCCTCAGCAGTGTACTTCCGTTGATCTGCCTGTTCTGCTCCCCGCTTTCTGTGGTGAATCCTCTCACCCCCCCATATCTCTGGCCTGTACCCCAGTGCTTGTATGCATAAATAAATAAATCTTTAAAAAAAAATAAATAAATAAAAGCAAGAAGTATCATGGGATGCCAAAGTTGTTGTGTTTCAATATCAAATTCCCCTCTTTAGCTCTATTTGAATTAGAGGTGCATATAAAAAATACTAAATTTTGAACTAAAAATTTACATTATGTTCTTTGCCTCATTAAATGCTAGCAGCAAATAGCTCAACAGGTACTATTTTAATTCATCAAGCATAAATTAGGAAGGAATAGTGACTGACTGTATCCATGTCTAGAAAGAAAGTCTCTGTTTTGAAGGCTAATTTGAGTCAGAGATGTGTGAGGAGTACAGGAGGATAGGAAATAAATTTCAGTACACTGTGAGATTCCTTAATTTGTCAAACATAAAAGGCTGAGATTTCAGAGAAAGCATTAAATTTGACATTCTTCATTTGAAATGTTTCTACATCTACTTTGGGTGGTAAAATAGGTCATGGCATTTCAGAACAATTGTCTTTGATGTCAGTAGGAGTTCCCAGGGTTAAATACTTCCTCACCTTTCTCTACACTAGATGAGATTCTGAAGAAAGACCAGGCATATTTAAAATGTCCTAAAGAAACTGACTTAAAAAAAAGAAACTATGATAAACTAACTTAGAAAATGAGTACTCACCTCCATAATGTGTTCCTTTATCAACTAGATTTCAGAAAAATCCCATAGGATGTCAGTTAAAAGAAAAACAAAAAGGATATTTTATGGAATCAAGTCCTTTAGAAAAACATATATGATCATTGTTAAAAATTGCTCTGATTCATGAAAATGAACATATATGACATTTTGTAACATTCCCCAGAGGAATGTTACACTATTAGAGAATTTCTGAAGAATGATTAACTGTTACTCATACTTCATCCAAGAATAATTAGCTTATGATTTCAATCAGTTTCATACAAATTTAAATAACAACTCAAAATTCTAATTCTCTCACTGTTTATGATTATCTCAACTTGAAGAAATTGAATGTATTTGTCATGGGGGTCCAAATTCTAGTAAACAGCTAAATAAAGTGAAATGTTGTAGATGGGGGTGGGAGAAACAGATGAAGGTGGTCCAAAGGCACAAACTCCCAATTATTAGATATATAAGTTCTGGGGTGTAATGTATAGCATGGTGAGTATATTCAAAATAGTATAGTATATATTTGACAATTACTGAGAGTGTAGATTTGTTCGTTTACTTGAATTATATTTTTCAGCAAAACTGTGCCCTTAAGGAATTTTGCTGGTAGATCCTTAAACATGAACAAAGAATTCTATATTAAATAAGAAGGTAAAAGGGCATTTTTCACATATATTTGTAGAGTTTGAGGGGACAACAGAGTAGAAATAACACTTATTAAGCTTTCAGCTCTACTAATTACCTACCATATCACCATCTAATTTTCACAGTAACTATAAAATGGACAGTATTAGGTCTTCCAGTCCAATTCTCTTTTTCAATATACAGGGGACTTCAACTCTCAAGAACTCACTTATTACCAAAACTTCATCACCTGTGTGTAAAACACAGGAATAGAGGGTTTTGTTTTATTTTGTTCTGATTTTTGTTCCATCTATCTCCTTGCCCCTTTCCCTCAGATCCCTCAAGATATTTGTTCATCTTAGAGTCTCATAAGAAAAAAAGTGTAACTACGTGAGATGGTGGATTTTAATTAAACTTATTGTGACAATCATTTAACAATATATGCACACATTAAATATTGTATTATACTATAACAAATTGTACATTGTCTATATGCTATAAAATACAATATATATTAATTATATCTCAATAAAACTGGGGGGTGGAGAATCAGTAAACAAATATCACTCTACTCCCTATAGGATTGTCAAACACACCCAGTGCCTTTGTACCCAGACATTGGTCCCAGGAGCAGTTCTCCATTGTTGAATGGATTGTCATGCTAGCAAAACCACAAGGTTCTTTTACAATTCGACATAGCCTAACAATTCTGATACCAAAATTTAGTTGTTTACATACTTTAAATGAACATACCATTAACGTGTATAAACCGATATTTTTTAGTTATTTACAGAAACCTTCAGTCATCACCACTGTCCAATTCTAGGATATTTCATTCACTGGTCACTGCCAATTCCTTCTACCCTCTGCCCCTGGCAATCACTAATCAGCTTTCTTCCCTAGGGATTTTCCCATTCTGAGCCCCAAACCAATTTCTTAACACAATTTGTTATTTTTTCACTAAATAATTTGATGCTACCTTATTTTACTTTTGAAAAACAGAAACAAAATACCTAGAAGAAAAGAAAAACAAAACCTTGCAAATTTTTGAGAAAAATTATTCAGTATGAGGATTATTTTCTTAGGGGAACATAAAAAATTGCATCCCAGGCTCTGTTTTCCTAGAATTTATTTATTTGGTTATTTTATTCATGCTGCCAAAGAAACCTTCTTGAAAAGATTATATTATTTTCTCATAGGAATTACATTAGACTAATTATATTTTATAGTTAGAACAAACAACAGTAAACATAGCTTAAACAGGAAAAGTGTCTTTACTTAAGAATTAAATGAACTAATTTTCTGGAAAATATTCAAATATTAGATATTTTAGCATAATTGCTCAATTTTGTGAAAGAGAATCAAATGCAAATTTGTTCTTAGAAATGTGAAGAATAGAAATTCAATTTTCTAGACTGTCTATATTTAAATTAGAAATTTACTCTTTGTAGTAAAATAATAATGCTCTATTAAAGTAAAATCATTCTCATTAGTAAATGATTTTGTTGACTAGCTTTGTTGATAAATGTACGATTTGAACATCTTCTGGATTTATTTTAGCAACAGTGAAGGTTTCAAAATAGGAAATGAGGGGCCTCCCTGGTGGTGCAGCGGGTTGAGCACCGCACTGTGAGCATCCAGAGTACAGCAGCATGAGTTCAATCCCTGGCCAGGGAGGGAACCCACATGGCACAGCAGACCTCTCCTGCCTCGACCTCTGCTCCTCTCAGCAGTGGATTTCAGTCAATCTGCCTGTTCTGTTCCCCACTCTGTCTCTGGTGAATCCTCTCACCTCCCATGACTCTGGCCTGTACCCCAGCTCTTGTATGCATAAATAAACAAATCTTTAAAAAGAATAGGAAGTGAGGGTAGGTCTTGATGAGAAGGTGAGGGTCTGACTTAAGGTAGCATTATGAAAAGTGAAAGGGGGAAATAAGAGCTATCAAAGAGGTAGAATTAACAAGATCTGGTGACTAAATGGGTATAGATAATAGGGACAACTCTAGGTATGTCCCCAAATTTCTTCCTAGAATACTAGCTATTTAAGACAAAACTTACAATATGAAGTATGGGTGATGTTGTAGATGATGAAAGAATTAAGATTAGAGAATAAAAATAGTGAGTTTTGGACATTTATCCTGTAAATTTTGATATTGAACTCTCAATTGGTATTTGGATACACAAATTTCTTGTTCAAAGGAAATAAAAAGGCTTGAGGGATACTTAAAAATTGTCATATAAAAATGGTGGATAGTATAAATTCTGGTTGAAATCACCAAAGTGTTGAAAAAGGACAGAAGGGCTTCCCTGGTAGTGTAGGGGATTAAGGTGCAACACAAGAAGCTATCCACAGCCACTGCTGCATGAGTTTGATCCCTGGCCAGGGAGAAAACCCACATGGCACAGCAGACCTCTCCTGCCTCGTCCACTGCTCCTCTCAGCAGTGTATTTCAGTAGTTCTGTCTGTTCTGTTCTCCACCCTCTCTCTGATGAATACTCTTACCGCTCTCCCGCACCTCTGACCTATTGCCCAGCTCTTGTATGCATAAATAAATAAATCTTAAAAAAAAGAAAGAAAGAAGGTAGCTAAGAACCAAACTGATGGGATAGTTCCAAATTAAAGATACTAATGAGAAATGATAATAAGTGTAATTCAGTCCTGGATTGCATTGAGACGTCTGAAAAAAAATAGGTGATCTTGGATAATAGTGTTCTATCAATTTTCTTATTGTGATACTTTTATTGTGGTTATGGAAAAGAATGCATTGTTCTTAAAAAAATACACAGCAAAGTGTTTACAGATAAGAGAAATAATGTCTCCAACTAATTTTCAAATGACTCAGGAAAAGCAAATATTTAGACAGGCAGGCAGATAGAACAATAGATCTGAGAGAGAGAAAGAGATAGGGAGAGAGAATAGAACAAACCAATTGGAGTGCATTTGTAAACAAATGGCTAAGTCTAGGTATATGATAAATAAGATCTTCTCATACAATTATATTTCAGATACATAATGAGCCTTTTGTTTTCTTTCATTGTTATAAATCCACTTTTTCACTACATCATACATGTAAAAATAAAGTATATTTTTATTATAAGTTGTACATCATAATTTTCATAAAAATGAAGGGAAATTTTTAATGATAAATTCAGACAAAGATTTCAGATTTCAGCTTCAAAATACCATTATAGCTTGAAATTAAAAATATCAAAACTAAGTAAATACATAAACAGAAGCAAAAATAATTGTCTGACAAGGGAAGTCATTCCTCCTCTCTCACCTCCATCCCCAATTATAGTAAGTTCACAATATGTGTTATTCATGCTCACATTTTTTTATTTTTACCCACAAAGTTTGGAAATTTTATAATATGCCTATCCTTTTTATTATTCCCCCCCACCAAACCACCTGTGTTCATATCCCATTTGCCTCCCTCCTCCATCCCCTTCACTCTCCCTCTATTCCCTCTGGTAACCATTAGCATCTTTTTGCTGAGTTAAATTTTTTTCTATTGTTCACATGTAATTGTTTCTTGGGTATTTATATTCCACAGATGAGTGAGACCATCCAAAATCTGTCTTTTGCTTTTTTACTAACTTCACTCAGCAAACTATTATTTTAACTTTTTTGTTTTGTGAAAAGTACACTGAAAGAAAATGTTAACAGAAGATAAATTGGGGAGGAGGGAGAAAAAGGAGGAGGATAATTGGAAAAAGAAAATATAGTAAGCCTTCATTTAGGTAGTTCTTAAAAATGACAACATTAAGTGAAACAACTTATAATGAAACAAGATTCCAATAACTCCAATGATATCATTTCATCTGTGTGAAGGGATTCCCTCTCCCTCATCGACATCATTAAACAAGATTATAACATGAGAACCCACTCTATGACACCCTTTATATATACCTCCATGATAAAGGAAAATATGGAAATGGGGTGGCAGCTGTGAGAAAAGTAAATCAAGATAAGGTTAAGTATTTATTTCCTTGATTAACAGAAAAACGGCATGTTGGTGTCAGGTGAAAATGTTCCAGAAGCAAGGAAAAAAGCTAATAGAAGAACAAAAAGAGAAATCATTGAAGTCCTTTTGTGATACAACTTTATGCCAACATGGAATTGAACCTGTGTACAAATGGGGGTCGACTTTCTGTAGAGTGAGGAGCATTCATCTATTTAACAGGGAGGAAAACAAAGTATGTGTATGTAATTGGTGGATGGTAGAAAACTTAAGTGAAAA
Organism: Galemys pyrenaicus; assembly: GCA_019455555.1. Taxonomy (NCBI): domain Eukaryota; kingdom Metazoa; phylum Chordata; class Mammalia; order Eulipotyphla; family Talpidae; genus Galemys; species Galemys pyrenaicus. Next base: position 17,048,935 of record JAGFMF010011796.1, on the reverse strand, counting down.
CGTGTACCCCATTATGGCCCTGGGGACCTGGAAAAGCAGTTCTCAGAGAGCTTCAGGGGAAGTAATGTTTTTAGGGGATAATCAAGTTTCAACTTAAAAAGGGGAGGGAGAGTCCAGAGAGAATACCCTAAAGAAAAACTGAAGCAGGAGTATAAGAAGGCAAAGAAGTGTGGAAAATCAAGTTAAATTAGTGGATATGCTTATAAAGCAAGGTTGAAAGGTGTAGAAATGATGATAAAAGACTCAGGTCTTGGTTTCTGGGTGACTGAGGCACAATGAGCTGAGCGCTGTTTTCTAAAAAGCAATGAATAGCCAGTTCAAGCTATGTCTGACTCATCTTGAGGTTGAGCTCTCTTTCTTGCAGGAGGCAGTGTTATGAAAACAAGGGAGAGTGGCAGTTCTGTAACAATGTCTTTCTGGGACTTGAACCACCAAATGGTGTGAAGCTTCTCTCTAAGAAGCATGGGAATGCAGCTGCTATGGAAGAGGTGGTCATGTATGAGGCAGGAGGAGAGAAACAGCCTCTTCTGTGGTGATACACTAGTGACCCAGGGAAGATGACTGGTATAAAAGTGCTTTGAAGCTGCTTATTTCTCTCCAGCAGTGGGGAGGTTTCTGTGGTATGATCTTAGTGAACACCATTACTCAAAATATAGTGGAAAAAATCTAGAAATATCTTTATAATACAACATAATAAGGTTAATATAAATAGGAGGGAAATATTCTGTGGAGAAGGGATGGGTGCATGAGTTCAAGGACAGAATTAACTTGAAATCGAGCAAGGGGTCAGAGAAAAGAAGGTAAAGATGGATGCAGCTCTAGATATGTTTATGTACGCTTAATTTTTGGTAAAATTTGGAAGTGCATCTTCTGGATAAAAAACATTGTAGGTTTCAAGGGAGAACCATGAGAATTTGGATAAAGTCATTGAGGAGACAGTGAAAGACTGCTCAGCATGGGGAAAAAAAGATCCTTAACAGACCTTAGGGCCCACCCAAGTTTGCAGAGCACAAATATGTAGTGACCCTGGATTTGTTGAAAGTTTCTTCAAAGCTCACTGATAAAATGAGGCCCCTTTAAAAGCAAAACTGATGAGCTCTGGAAAGCTCAGCATTGTCTCACATTATAGAAGTGCTCTGAGGATGTTGTACAGCCAAAGAGAAAGGCATAGGAATTTGTGAAAAAAGTAAGAACTAGGCTGTAGCTTTAGATTACAGTGTGACATTTAGTGAATTCATTATCTTTCCTCAATCTAAGAAACAAGGAAGAATTTGGTTTTTTTGGTTTGGTATATTATATAATTCATTGACAACACTGTTTAGATTAGTTATCAACTCCATATCTTGAATTCATATTTTATAACTCCACTTGAAATTTTAAAAAATATTCTTATATGATTTCAAACATTATTTTATATTTGTGTATGAATACTTATCCAAATTCTTCTTTCACCTATAGTTTTTACATTTATATAACTTTATTTCACCTTTTTCTTATAAAATTAAGTAATTCTCAGAAAACACTAAACAGGGCCTCTCTGGTGGTGCAGTGGGTTGAGCAACACACTAAGAGGCAAACCACAGCCACTGTGGCAGAGTTCTATCCCTGCCACTGGCCAGGGAGGGGACCCACATGGTGCAGCAGACCTCTCCTGCCTTGCCTGCTGCTCCCCTCAGCAGTGTGTTTCAGTCAGTCTGCCTGTTCTTCTCCCCACTCTGTGTCTAGTGAGTCCTCTCACAGCCCTGGGCTCTGGTCTGTACCCCAGCTCTTGTGTGTATAAATAAATAAATTTAAAAAAAACAAACATTTAAACAAAGTTTCTATGTTTGAAGAAAGAAAATCAAGATTGCTGATAAAAAAAAAAAAACAATGCCATATTAGCATATGAGGACATAGAAGAAATGTAATTTCAATGTTTTGATTTAGTGTCACAGGAAATGTCCACAGGATAAAATACAGACTGGAAACCTGAAAACATTTTCTTAAATTTATGGAAAGAATGTCATCCTTACTCAATGAGATTTAATCAAGCTACTTTAGATTGAGATATAAGTTTAAAGTTGATTTTAAAAATTTTTCCCATGCACTCTGAATGAAAATTTGCCCAGGAAAATTTACATTGTCTTTACATGGTAAAAATCTTCTGTTTTTATGGGTTTTTTTAATGAAATGAATAATATCCTAGAAAAGTTACAGTGGGAATGCAAATGATACTTTAAAGTGATATAATACTATTTCACTGAAACAGAAAACTAACATTTAAAAATGCTTGTGTGACATACAAGTTGAATTAAATTTAAGTGAAAAAATTATGAAAATACTAGTCATACAAGTAAGAAATTATGATGTACATGTGGGCGCTATATTCTGTAATATATTATTTATGTGTTCTACAAAATTTTTATACATTTAAATATAAGTACAGGTTTCAATATACTCTTTTATTATTTAACAGTATCTGTTCCTTTTTATAAAGTCACTCTCTACCACTAAAATTACATAGATCATTCCTTAGTTAATTTAATCTGAGAGAACATTTACAACAAAAAGTCAAACTTTGAGTTTCTTACATTGTTTATTGAAAATTATAATAGTGTGGGGCCTCCCTAGTGGCGCAGTGGGTTAAGTAAAGCACTATGAAGCAAACCACGGCCACTGCAGCACAAGTTCGATCCCTGCCACCATCTGGGAGGGTGACCCACATGGCACAGCAGACCACTTCTGCCTCGCCTACTGCTCCCCTCAATAGTGTACTTCCATTAGTCTGCCTATTCTGCTCCCTGCTCTGTCTCTGGTGAATCCTCTCACCCCCCACATGTCTGGCCTGTACCCCAGTGCTTGTATGCATAAATAAATAAATCTTTTTAAAAAAAAAGAAAAGAAAAGTATAATAGTGTAATTTTATCAGAAGGTAGACTGTACTAGGTTAACAATATGCTATAAACCTAGAACAAATGTTTTAAATGTATAGAGGTAGAGCTAATAAGATAAAAGAATAAGACAATAGAATGTTAAAAAATAATCAAAACTAAAGTAGAAAATAAAGGGAAGGAAAGAACAATAAAAATATGGGACATATAAGCAAATAATAAGAGGGTAGATGCACACTCAGTCATATAACAATTGCAATAAATGTAAGTGATCTAACATTTCAATTAAAAGTTAGAAACTGACTTCCTGTTTCAGTTTGGCATATAAGGAGCTTGGTGATCATCACTTTTCCTAATGGCAAATAAAAAACTGAACAAATTGAAAATCAACAACTTTTCTTGGCTCCACCAGGGAATTGAAGTCACAGGGGAAAGTGCACATAGAGAATTATCATTTTCTAGAGCAGACACCTCCACGGAAACTGGTGGTGGAATCAGAAAGCATAAATAATTTGTAATATTCAAATTGCTGGATGCTAAATTTGGATAAAGCTAAGAATTAGACACTCCAAGAGGACCCAGTATTCCTACCTCCACACTTTTGTATTTTATTTCCAGGAACCGTACCATTCTCACAGTAAAGAATGAAAGAAAGATCCCTCAACTTTTTCAGGGTAAAAGGGAAAATGGTTATCTGTTCTTCTTAATAAAAATTTCCCTCTAAAGAAACTGTTTTAACAGAGCTTAAGTTTTTGGGGATTTATCAGAACCTAACCAACCTGGAAAAAAGAAAATACCCAAGTTCAGTCCCTTCTAGATTTCTTGACCCACTAAAAGGGGAACTCCAAAGTACATATGAGGTCACAACCCAGGGAGACATGATTACTATGGGACTGAAATGTAAACATAGGACTATAGGGCATTTCCCCTCCCTGCTCACTTTGAACCTTATTACTAAACACGTATTTTCTGCTAATGGTCTTTTAGTCATTATCTCATGTTCAATTTTCAAAAAGATATTACAATCAATACTGAAAAGCCAAACATGATTTAAAGAGTTTCAAGACCAAATTTGAATATAGCAGGAATGTTTGAAAATCCAAATTGTTAGAGAGGATAAAAAACAAATCCCAGGGGCCTCGCTGCTGCTGCAGGAGGTTGGGCATTGCACTGTAGCATCCACAACCACTGCAGAGCAAGATCAATCCCAAGCCAGAGAGGTGACCCACATGGCACAGCAGACCTCTCCAGCCTTGCCCACTGCTCCCCTCAGCCATGTACTTTAGTTAATCTGCCTGTTCTGTTCCCCACTCTGTCTCTAGTGATTCCTCGCACCCCCTCCCCACCTCTGGCCTTTACCCCAGCTCTTATATGCATAGATAAATCCATCTTTAAAAAATCCCAACTACATGCTTGCTATGGTAAACTCATTTCTATTTAGTGGTACACATACGTGAAAAGTAAAAGGATGTGGAAAGATAGACCATGTGAACACTAATCAAAGGTGCTGGAGTAGTAAACTTCAAGATAAGAAATGTTGCCAGTGGTGATGATGAACATTTAACAATAAAAAAGAATTCCATTCCTAAATTTCAAAATTCATGAGTAAAACAAAATAGAAAGGAAAAATAAACAAAAAATCCATAATTATATTTTTATATTTGTATGATCTCCTCTCAGCAACTGATTTCAGTTGTAAGACAGTAAGTTTATGGAAGATGTGAACAACATTATCAATCAACACAGCCTGATTGATATTTACAGACTCTAACCATATAGCAACAATAAAATACCACTCCTTTCAAGAGCACAAGGAATATTCACAAAACAAGTCATATGCTAGTCTATACTATGTCCTAAGAAATTTGAAAGAATTGGAGTCATTAAAGTGGGTTGTCTCACAGCAAATGAATTAAATTAGAAATCAATAATGAGAATATATCTGGAAAGTCACAAATATTTGGAAATCAAGCAACACAATTACACACAACCCAGGGTCAAAAAAAGAATTTGCAAGAGAAATTAGAAAACTTTTTTTTTAAAAACATGATAATAAAAACATCAAATTGTGTAGGATAGTAGGTAAAAAAAGAGAAATGTGGTTCCTGTGATTAGACATCATGAAAACAAATACCATACTATATTCACACAGGAGTCATCATTCATGAAAAATAGCTAAGCTACTTTACTTGAAAGTAGTAGGGGGTAAGGAAAAGGTGTGAGGTGCAAAGTAGCATGAGCTATAAAGAAATTGTTGTTTTAACTGGATATTGATAAATGAGGCTAGTGAGGAATTTCTGTTTTTTTAAATTTATTTTTATTTATTTATGCATACAAGAACTGGGGTGTAGGTCAGAGGTGTGGGGATAACAGAGACAGAGTGGGGAGCAAAGCAGGTGGATCTACTGACTGCTAAGAGGAGCAGTGGGCTACAAAGGAGAGGTCTGCTGTGACATGTGGTTAGCTCCTTGGCTGGCACCGAACTCAGGCCTCAGTGGTGATAGCATTATAGCACTGAGACTTAACCTCTATGATACCAAAGGGGGGTTCTGAGGTGAGACATTCCTACAGAGGGAGGAGCATAAAGACAGGGGATGGAAGGAACCCAGTGGTCTATGATGAAGGATTGTGAATGCTTTGGTGATAGTAAATGTGATGTTAATCTGCACCTCTAAATCATATACAGTATTTTAAATCAACATTACCTAAAATATAATTAAAAACCTAAAGAAATTCATGGTTATGCAGTATTTGAAATGTTGTTTGAAAAGCCCAGAACCAGATGAATTCACAAATGAATTCTACCAAACATTATGAACTAGTAGTACCTATCTTATACAAACTCTTTCAAGAAATTGAGAAAGAAGGAATGTTACCTAATACATTCTATGAAGCCAATATTACACTAATACAAAAACCAAACAAAGATAACACAAAAAAAAAGAACTACAGACCAATCTCCCTAATGAACATGGATGCAAAAATGCTCAACAAAATTCTAGCCAACAGAATACAACAATGCATAAAAAGGATAATTTACCACGATCAAGTGGGTTTTATTCCAGAAGCTTAAGGATGGTTCAATATCCGAAAATCAATCAACGTATTCCAACATATCAACAAAAAGAAGAACAAAAACCATATGATCATATTAATTGATGCAGAAAAGGCATTTGACAAAGTCCAACACCCATTCATGATAAAGACTCTTGAAATTCTTGGAATAGAAGGACAATACCTCAACAGTATGTTTCCTATAAACAAACAACCAGTATGAAGAAGAAGAAATCAAGAAAAATATACCCTTTACAATTGAAACCAAGAAAATCAAATACTTGGGAATCAGCCTAACAAAAGAAACAAAAGACCTATATAGAGAAAATGATAAAACAGTGTTAAAAGAAATAGAAGAGGACACAAAGAAATGGAAAGGTATCCCCTGCTCATGGATAGGCAGAATTAACATTATCAAAATGGCCATCCTACCAAAAACAATTTACAGATTCAACACAGTACCAATAAAAATTCCAATGAAATTCTTTAAGGAAATAGACCAAATGTTGATAAAATTCATATGGAGACACAAAAAACCCCGATTAGCCAAAGCTCTATTGACAAAAAAGGAGAACGGAGGTATCACGCTCCCAGACTTTCAAACTCTACTACAAAACAACAGTTATTAAAACAGCATGGTACTGGAGCAAAGACAGAGACACAGACCAATGGAACCATATAGAAAACACAGAAGTAAAACCACACACTACATGGACACCTGATCTTTGACAAAGGAGCAAAGAATTTACAATAGAACAAGACAGCTTATTCAATAAATGCTGGTGGCAAAACTGGTTCACCATATGTAAAAAAATGAAATTGGACCACTACCTCACACCATGTACAAAAATCAGCTCAAAATGGATAAAAGATTTGAATGTAAAACCTGAAACCATAAAATATATAGAAGAAAACATAGGTAAAACGCTATAAGACATATATCTCAATGACGCTTTTGAAGATGCATCCCCCAAAGCAATAAAAATGAGAGAGAAGATAAACAGATGGGACTACATCAACATAAAAAGCTTCTGTACAACAAAGGAAACATTAAATAAAACAAAGAGTAACCCACTGAATGGGAAAAAAATCTTTGTGCTCCACACAACAGACAAGGATCTGATGACAAAGATATACAAAGAACATGTAAGACTCAAGAAAAACAAAGTAAAAAACCCAATCAAAAAATGGGCAGAAGAACGTAAAAGACACTTCTTCAAAGAGGACATATACATGGCCAACAGGCACATGAAAAAATTCTCAACATCCCTCATAATCAGGGAAATGCAAATCAAGACCACAATGAGATTCTTACACCAGTAGGAATGGCACACATCAAAAAAACCAACAACAACAAATGATGGCAAGGATATGGAGAAAAAGGAACCCTAGTACACTGCTGGTGGGAATGCAAGTTAATCCAACCACTATGGAAGGCCGTATGGAGGTTCCTCAGTCTACTAGAGATGGAACTACCTTATGATCCAGCAATCTCACTCCTAGACATCTACCCAAAGGACACAAAAACACCGATCCAAAAGAAAACCTGTACCCCTATGTTTATTGCAGCACTATTTATAATTGGTAAGACCTGGAAACAACCCAAATGCCCAAAAGTAGAGGACTGGATCAAGAAGATGTGGTATATATATGCAATGGAATACTATTCAGCAATCAGAAATTATAAACTAGGGCCATTTCCAGAAACATGGATGGAGCTAGAGGGAGTCATACTCAGTGAAACAAGTCAGAAGGCAAGAGAAAAATATCAATGCCTCACTTTTGGGAGGGATGTGAAAGAGCAACAACTACAAAAAAAAAAAAAAAAGAAGAGTAAGCTCAAGGAAATGGGCAATTACAACCAAAAACAAACAAACAATGACAAGAAACAAACTCAACAAGACCATAAAGTCAAAGAAACTAAAGGGACTATGGGCAGGGGAGGGGAGGGAGAGCAAAGATGGGGATGAGGGTAGAAGAAGCACAAGAGGCTGAGGTGATGGCGCACGGGTGAAATGGTGGGAACTCCCTGGGGAATACAAATGATGTCAAATATAATTAAATAAATCTAATTTTAAAAAGAGAAATTTTGTTGATAGAATAGCTGGTATTCCAATTTGCCTGAAGTAAATTAGATTTATAGGGAAAAATGGTTGGAGTTAAGAACATGAGTTGGGCATGTATCAGATAGTAAGGGTCTCGTACGCTATTTTTACACTTAAGTAAATGTGAAGTCAGAATTCCTTCAGTTAACACCTTCGATAATATTCTCCTTGTACCTCTCTGAAGGAAAATGGCCTAGACTCACTCAATATCAGCCCAATATACATTATGGCTATTGCAAAAGGGAAGGAAGTCTGATGGACATCAAAAGTTTACAGAGGCCCTTCTGTATGTATTAGTTGTGGTAGTTTATTTCCAGAAGGAAGAATTAGTCCAACTTCTGGCAGGTCCATCTAAGCTAGCCCCGATTGCAAGCTAGTGTGCAAAGTGTGAGAGAACAACCCAACTAAAATACATTACTGAGGAGTCTTGAATTTACAAACCCAAAATGATCGTCAGATAAGCAAACAAACAAACCAACAATGTGCTGTCACTTTGAGGAATAGTTTGCAATGGAAGATGTGACGTGATCACATCAGTGTTGATTGATATTGGTTCAGTAAGCCCACACTTCTCATTGGAGGTGAACATCTGGGAGTCCATATTATTGACTTAGTGGTAACATCAAAACACTATAGAAATGCTTCAGTTTAAACAAAATTTAACATTGTCAGAAGTCATAAAGCAGCTTTATTTTTTCCTAATTCATAATTAAGTTATAATAGCAGCAAGCACTATTCAGGGTTGTTAAAATTACTCAGTTGCAGAGCGAGAGGATTTGATGAGGTATACAATTTTTCCCTCAAGGCTAAAAATGTAATTATGAAAACATCCAGAACTGAAAAACAGTATTGTCAGCTGTTTCCAAGAAAGATAAAAGATCATTTAAAGGTAAAGTGATTATGGATAAAAGAGATACAAAATTAGTTGAAACCACCAGTGTAAAGAGAGCAAGTTATAAACAAGAACTACACATTAAAATACTTTATTGAGAGACGATGGCTTTCATTTTTCTAAAAGAACAGCAATAAATTATTTAATTCATCTCTCTGATTAATTCAGTCAGATGTTTAAGGATGAGTAGATAGCAGATGATTATTAAGCTTTCAATGGTGCTAAAGAAACAAGCCCTCATGTGCCTTGCTTTGTCAAACTGACAGTCAGAAAGGCGCTATCCTACACTTAATAACCAAGGGATTCCTTTTCATAAATTCACATAAACTGCAAGGGGTACTTAATAGTTTTTTCATTTCTTACCCTAAAACCTATCTCACGCTAAGTCCTCTCTGCAAAATGAAGATATTAATATCTGCCTTCACACGATCGCAAAGAAGATCAAATAAGAGAAAATGAATAATAGATGTGAAAGAACTTCGTACAATGCAGAGCCCTCCACAGAAGGCATTCCAAATATCTTATGTTTATAAAACTCTTTTCGAAAACTTAATTCAATTCGCAATCATTACCTGAGACCTCTGGTATATCAGGAAGTGTACTAGATGCCCCGGGGATTTAAGACACAAAATCCCCACCTTTAGAGAGTCCACAGTTTAGACTCCAGAGGAAAAGACAAACATCGTCAGATAATCTTGTCTGTACTTGAGGAAAATGCTGTAGAATCACGAAGAAGAGAAGGTTGTTACAAGGGAATTGCCATTTAAGCTAGAGAAATGAGGACATACATAGCTCCTTTTCCCAGGTTTCTGGATTTCTGCAACCTTCCCTAAATATTTAATGGACACCTGAAATCCTCTCATCTGACCTTATCAGTCCTCTGATGGGACAAGAGAGATATTTCATCTTTTCCCTGAGGAAAGTGAGGTTTTAGATAAGACAAACAACTTTATTCTGGTTAAGTGAATTGACCCTTGAACCATACATAGTTCATACAGTGCCTAAAAAGAAAAACTGCCTTTAAACTCAAGAAATGCTCAACATTCTGCAAAATATTTTATTTGGTGTTTGCAGTCATGAAAATAAACCTTGTTGGAAATAAACCTTTTTTTTTAAGATTGATCTATTTATTTATTTATTTGTTTGTTTGTTTGTTTGTGCATGTAAGAGCTGGGGTACAGGCCAGAGTTGTGGGAGGTGAGAGGATTCACCAGAGACCGAGTGGGGAGCAGAACAGGCAGATCTACTGAAACACATTGCTGAGGGGAGCATCAGGCACAGCAGGAGAGGTCTGCCACACCATGTGGTCCCCTTCCTGGCCGGGTATGGAACTCGAGCGTCTGTGCCGCGGTTACTTCACAGTACGGTGTTCAACATGCTGTGCCACCAGGGAGGCTTGGAAATAAATCTTTTATACAAGATATGTGTCTTGGAAAAAGAATTCACGGTTCTCAGAAAAACCAGGAGTCACCACTTAGAATTCAGTGAAAATCAGTGAAACAAATTAGTTAGATCAGTAAGCTTTATAAAGGGGTTTACATTAGTAGATTTTCTAATATCAAACTTAATAACTGTTCTGGGAGGATACGTATCAATTTTTATGCTATAGGGATGTCAAATAACCTGGTTTTCTATAACAACTTGGCTACACTACCTCATGGAGAGTGTAAATGTCTATGCATGCTGATTTACTCGTATGGGCTTAAAAATGAAGGAATTTTTGTTGCTCTCTCACCAATCATACCACAGTACACACACACACACACACACATACACTGCAGCATTGGAAACAGCAGCAACTACCTACGCAGTGGGAATTTCCAACAATCATTGCTCTGCAACGCACAAGGATTTTCTGGAGTATTTGTGAAGGATCTTCCAGAGCTGATTTAGTGACATTCTGTCAAAAAACAGAGGTCAAAGAATTCTTCATTCACAGGAGCTTGATGAAAGTAAGAATACCACTTGTGGAGAAAATCAAAGGTAGAAGTAGGATGCCTAAAGAAAACAAACTAAATTCTAGAAAACTCTCCTAGAGTCCAACAAGCAAGAAATACTTTAAGTGAATTGTGTTAATTTGTAAGATGGACTAACATGTAACCATTAAAAATCCATTTAGGTTCCACTTAATATTTTATGAATCAATGTTCACCATACAAAGGAAAATTTCTAAAAGGTGGGTTATAAAACTGACAATACCTTAAATATATAAGTACACAGCAGGTCTATATGTAGTGTCATTTCATATACTTTATATTTACTTAATTGGTCAATTATACATCATAAATTTAAATATTACATATATTATAATTTATCTTGAATATATGTGTAAGGAAAATAGATATAAATAAATACACAAATGTTAACATCAGTTTTTAAATGTTTTAGTATAATTAATATTTCTGTTATACTAATAATAAAACTTTGAGTGTAAGTATAGCTTACTGGTTAAAGGTAAGAGACCAGTAATGCATTTTAACCTCTGCTTCATCTGAAGGGCATGCAAAATAAACCAAAGAGATTTACTTTGGATCTTCCTGGCGGCACAAGGGTTAAAGTCACAGTGCTATCAAGCTGTCACCAGCCACTGCATGTGTGTTTAGTCCCCAGCCATGGAGCCAACCCACGTGGCAGAGCAGATCTCTCCTTTCTCACTTGCTGCTCCCCTCAACAGTGTATTTCAGTAGCTCCAGCTATTCTGCTCTCCACTGTGTTTCTGGTGAATTCTCTCATACACCCACCCTTCCTACAACTCTGGCCTACACTCCAGTTTGTCTATGAAAAAATAATCTGGGGAAAAAAAAGGAGAGAGTACATTGGGTAAGGGATGAGCACCTTATATCACAGACGAGTGTTTTTAAATAGAAATGTTTCAAAAAATAAGCTTGAAACTCAACTCCAGTTAGAAGAAATTACATGTGGTGAACAATGAAAAGATGCATAATTTAATAACATTCTGGGCTGTCTTGTGGATGTTATGTGGTATTGATGATGTCCTAATAAAAGGAATTAAACAAAAACAATTTTATATTAATAAAAATAGGCAACTATTTTCCTTCACCTTTCTTTTTTTTAAAGATTTTTTTTTATGCATACAAGAACTGGGGTACAGGTCAGAGGTGTGTGTCGGGTGGGTGGGGGGGGCTATGTGGTGAGATGATTCACCAGAGACAGAGTGGGGAACAGAGCAGGCAGAATGACTGAAACACACTGCTAAGGGGAGCAGCGGGCAAGGCAGGAGAAGTCTGCTGTGCCATGTGGGTGCCCTTTGGGGCCAGGGATCACATTTATGCTCCAGTGGCTGCGGATGCTTCATAGTGTGGTGCTTAACCCCTTGTGCCACCAGAGAGGTTCCTTCCTTCAACTTTCAGTAATTATTTTCAGTGCTCCAAATTTTTATAAAAGAAAATTTGCATTATACTATCAAAACTGTAATTTGTGACAATAAGTCAAAATATGTCTTTTTACTTGGTAAATCTAAAGAAATTTACAGAAGCCTGATGATAAACTATCCCAGAATCAATGAAACTAAAAGTTAAATATAAAAATTGCCTTCCAGAGCATAAAAATGTGATTTTACCAGTCCAACGTATCTATCACTTGAAAAAATGTAGTTGCAAAATACAATCTCTTTTGTGCTTTATAGTGTTGATTTTTACAATTCAAAGTCAATAGGGAAAGGCACATATAAATTGGTTCCTTTTTCGTTTCCCAAAGAGTCACTATTTCTTTTTCATTGCCAGCTGCTCTGATTACTATTACTATTTTCACCCACAAAAGTGAATATGACAATGTAAAGATGGTATAATTAACAAAATTCCTTTATTAGAGTTCTCACAGAAAGTTGAATGTATAAAAAGTAGTTGCAATGGCAGATATGCTTCAAAGCAAAGCAAAGACCTTATTAAGCATAAGAACTCTTGAGTGTAAATAATATGGGTTGCCTAGATCAATACAATATCTATGGGTTGAATATATTTTTTTAGATAATAAATTGATGAGTTGTCACACTACAGAGTATAGAGATGTATAGGGAGCAATTAAGAAGATAGTATTACTGATATATAGTTGGTAGGGGTGCTGCTAAACATTTTATAATGCACAGAACAGCCATTCACAGCCACTAATTATCCTGCCTCAAATGGCAATAGGGTCAAGACTGAGACCTCCCGTATATCAGGAAGTCTACTAGGGAGGCCCCTAGAATTAAATTTAAATAAAAAAGGGCCCTCCCTGGTGGCACAGTGGTTTAAGCAATGCACTATGAAGCAAGCCATAGCCACTGCAGCATGAGTTCCATCCCTGCCACTGGCTGGGGAGGTAACCCACATGGCATAGGCAGACCTCTCCTGCCTTGCCCACTGCTCTCCTTGGCAGTGTATTTCAGTTTATCTGCCTGTTCCATTCCCCACTCTTTCTGGTGGATTCTCTCACCCCCCACACCTCTGGCCTATACCCCAGTGCTTGTATGCATAAATAAATAAATCTTAAAAAACAAAAAATTTAAATAAAAAAGAAATATCTTCACTTCTCCTATTAGAATTTGGAAGTGATTTATGGGTAGTTATGGCCAGGCATATTGTCAAATAAAAACTTCTAGGTAATGTAAATGTTCAAAACCCTAAATAATTCCAGTGCAAATTTTCAAATATATTTAGAATATAAATCGTTTATATGTTGATCAGACTGAAAAACTTAATCAGCAACATCGGAAAGAGTCATGCTACAAAGGTGAAAAGAACATTTTTAACTTAAAAATCAAAGCTGAAATAGATTTTCTTGGTCAAACTTCCTAATATTGAGCAAAAATAGGAAAAAAAATCACTTTATGTATCTAAATGAGGGATGGACCAAAATAACCTATTAAATTCTATATATTTCCCTCCTTTAATGTTTTTCAAGTTAATTAAAAATATGACAAGTTAACGTCAAAAAATATGATAGAGATTCCCTATATAGCAATAGTGAAATGAAATTACAGTAGACCCAGTTAAATCTTCATTTACCCAATTTTAAGATATTCTAATGTAAAATATTCATAGGCTTATGAATACTTATACTGATAAATATACTGTTATGTGATTCTTTCATTCTAATTGTTTTTTGGTTTTTTTGTTTGTTGCCTAGTTGTGTGTGTGTGTGTGTGTGTGTGTTTCATAGTAAGTAGAACAGCCAGAAGTAGTAAACTATTTTTGGAGAACTCATTTTTAATTTAAATGTGGGCTTTATAGACAAGAATAAGGAGCCCTGATTGCAGTTAATTTCAACAAATTAAAAAGAGCCTATGGGGAAAACTGACTGGTAACGAAGAAATGCAATCAAGTGTGCAAAAATATTGATTTTCAAACACAAAACCGAATAGATAATAAAATACAGTTTGAAAAACCCATTTATTTTTATTATGAGGAGAGAGCAGATGCTGGTTTAAGTGGGAGAATAAAACAAAAAGCTCATTGATTATTACAGCTGATACTGACAACATTGGATATACATAACTCTCCATAGTTCGTAATTGTTCATGTCCTCGGGCAAAGCACTAACCCAGAGCTGGCACTCAGCCACTTTTATCTGAACAGAATCTCACACATTAAATATTTAGGTTTCAGTGAGTAAGGAAAAGAGAAGGAAATCAAACAGATTCGGGGGAGGTGTGCATGAAGCATTTGTCAAACTGTAAACACAACATGTTCACAGACCCTCTTCTACCCACTATAAAACTTCTCTTGTCTTTGATTGACAAAAAGTCCCCTGAGCAAAGAGTTTATGAATTAAGCCAAAATAATGACTTGAAATAAATGCTGCTTTAACTCCTAAACAGAAATATTATTTTTAGCGTTAGTTCTTAGAGCAGAACAGTGGCATGTTGTAGAGAAGAATGTTGTCAAACTCTCTGTAGGTCCTCATGGTGTTAGACACAAGACTAGCTCTTTTGGCCAGAGGAGTCATAAAGGGGTCTAGAATGATTGAGATTGAGATGATTTCAAGAAGAAAATACTGAGGTTATTGCCCCTACAGAATTTAAGCGTTCTCCTACCTCCCTCCTAAAACTATGATGGTAAAAATGGGCTTTTCCTGCTTCTACTTATCTTGCAAGAACAGGGTGGACTGGCAACAATGAGACAAAAATAATACTAGCCACTTTATTTATTTTTTTAAAGATTTATTTATCTATGCAAACAAGAAATGGGGCACAGACCAGAGATGTGGGGGTGAGAGGATTCACCAGAGACAGAGTGGGGAACAGAACAGGAAGATTGAAACACACTGCTGAGGGGAGCAGCAGGCGAGTCAGGAGAGGTCTGCTGTGCCATGTGGGTCACTTTTCTGGCTGGGGATTGAACTTTCTAATTCAATCTGGTCTCCTGCCAGGTGACCTTGCATTTCTTTCTCAAAAAGGGGAGGTGTGGTTTTTGACTTCTGTGCCACTTGGGAGAGGTTCCATGTTCAGCAATATTTCTACCCTTCCTCCCTCTTTACTTTCCTCCCCCTCTCCTTCCCTGCCCCTTTCTTCTTCTGTTTTTTCCTTTCTTCACTTATTCACTCAACAAAATTGAGAGTATAACTAGATTCTAAGTTAATAGGGCTTAAGTCTGGCAGTGCCTGGGATATTTTGATGAAGAATCACTCTTCTATCTTCATGACCTATTGTAATCTTATTTTCAGACTATTCCTCTTATAACTTTCATCAAAGTCTTATGCAAATGCCAATATCTGTATATTTTTTAATAGTTGCACCTTTTGGAAAATGTATTCTCCCACCTAACTACACTTCTGCATGCTAGCTTTCATAGACCTATCATGCTGTTGGAGAAAGGTAGATAAACTGATTTTTCAAGTGAAGCTTTTAGAAATTGAAACTAATGCAAGACCAGTAAAAATGCATCATGATACAAGTGGGTTCGGCTTTGACAGTGATCTTACTTGTCAGGAATGACCTCTCAAATGATGAGTGATAAGCTTCCTGGTACAGCTTGCAAGCTGGTCATAGGATATCTGAGGTAAACAGCAAGGAGGGAGAGAAGGGGTGTCAAACAGGGAAAGTAAGAGCACATGGGACATTGGTGATGGTTCACCAGTGCTATGGTGGTTAGAAACTTAAGGGGACTACACCTGACAGGAGAAACCACATTTTGTACAAAAGTAAACAATGATGTAAGAAAATAAATTAATTTTTAAAAAAGATCTGGGTAAAGGGGTTTCTAACAAGAAAATTCAGCAAGTAGAGAGGCCCTGAGGCCAAAACAAGCTTAATATATGGGAGGAATAGACAAAAGATCAGTGAGACTGGCAAAGAACAGGCTATTAGAGTGTAGAAATACAAATTAAGTTGAAGATATAGAAGGGAAAACTTATGAGCCATAACAGGCAGTTGAGATTTTATGCTAAGTGCCAAGGAAAGCCATAGAAAGCAAAGGATGCTTAAATAATTTTCTAAGAATTTTTCAAGTGAATAATACATTGTACCCAAAGCTTAGCAAGAAGGTAGCCATGTATTTTATAGCCATCATTTATTATTTACATAAATTCATGCTCTAATATATATTTTTAATATTTTATTTATGTTTGCCTACAGGAGCTGGGTGTGTAAGCCAGAAGTGCAGGTGGGTGAGAGGACTCACCAGAGGCAGAGTAGAGAGCAGAACAGCAGACTGACTGAAGTACACTGCTGAGAAGAGCAGCGGGCAAGACAGGAGAGGTCTGCTGCACTATGTGGGTCTCCTGCCTGGCTAGGGATTGAACTCGCATTACAGTGGCTGTGGAAGCTCTACGTGCAGCACTCCCTTGTGCCACCAGGGAGGCCCTCTAAATAAATAAATAA
This sequence comes from Galemys pyrenaicus, assembly GCA_019455555.1. Classification (NCBI taxonomy): domain Eukaryota; kingdom Metazoa; phylum Chordata; class Mammalia; order Eulipotyphla; family Talpidae; genus Galemys; species Galemys pyrenaicus. The sequence continues at coordinate 17,032,195 of JAGFMF010011796.1, read as the reverse complement.
ATCTTTAATAAATAAATAAATCTTTAATAAGATTTATTTATTTATGCATTCAAGCACTGGGGTACAGGCCAGAGTTGTGGGGGTGGTGAGAGAATCCACCAGACAGAGCAGGACACAGAAGAGGCAGATGGACCGAAACACACTTCTGAGAGGAGCAGTGGGCCAGGCAGGAGAGGTCTGCCTGTGCCATCTGAGTCACCTCCCCAGCCTGCAGCAGGGATCGAACTCGTGCTGCAGTGGCTGTGGTTTGCTTCATAGTGTAGTGCTTAACCCACTGTGCCACCAGGGAAACCCTCTACTGTATTTTTTAATAGAAATATCTCAAGTTTTCATTTGTGATTATAAATGCTGGAGATACATCTAATATTTTAACATCTAATATTCCCAAGTACATACGTGTTTGTATTTTCTTTATTATATCAATTATAGTTACATGGTGACAAAGGACTAGTTTGAATAATTATCAGATTATTTCTTTATGGACTGTAACCTCATGTGTACAGATTGAGTGGTGGAACCCTCAGCACATAGTTGACAAAATAGAAAATATTTTAATTGAAAAAATTTGTATAATAATATGATCTTTATTTATATAAAACATCATATTTCCCACCTCACTAAAGCTTTTCTGCTGCACACTTTTTGCAAATCTGCAATGTCTTATTGCTGACAAATTAAGATGTTCCGACTTTCAAGAACATATTTTTGTTCTATATAAAAATGATTCTATTTGCTTATATCTTTAACTTACATGAACATGTGAAGGTCCCTGGTAGCTGTCTTGTCTCAGTATAAAGGTAAGTTGAGTTTTTAAAAGTCTCTCCTGATCTGTTATGAGTTGAATTATATTCCCCAAAAAAGATTTGTTGAAGTTCTAACCACTGGTACTTCAGAATGTGACATTTTGGGAATATAAGATTATTGAAATGTAATTAATTAAAATTAAGTCATACTGGAGGAGGGTAGGGCCCTAGTCCAGTATAAGTGGTATCCTTGTAAAGTCAGAATGTTATATGAAAGGTTAGAGATTCACATGGGAAGAACTCAATAGAATAACAGAGTAATGCTATCTCAAGACAAAGAATTTCCAGACGCTATGAGAGAATCCTGGAAGACATGCTTCTCTATCACCATCAAAGTAAACATGGCCCTGTAGACCTTGACCTTGGACTGCTAGCTTCCAAACTATAGCTAATAAATTTCTGTTATTCTGAACCACTTATTTTGTAGGATACTATTATTTCCATTCCACTGGAAACTGTACACAACCAGTCTTCAATGCTAAATTGCCCTTAGATTATCCAAACAGAAATTATACAGATCAGTTCTAATCATAAATCCCAAGGTATTATCGAGAGACTCACCCTGTTGCACTTCAAGTCATAAAAAGGAAGATGAGGGCCTGACATTACAGATTAAATATAGGCGTGCCAGCTAAATGTGAATTTAAATAGTCTTACAATATTTGGAACAGATTTATTACTAAAAGCAATGGTCACTTATCTGAAATTCACATTTTACTGGGCATCCTATGGTCTTATTTGAAAAACCCAATAACCCTATAAAGGGAACCAAGAAAAAATAAGCATTCCCTACAGGCGAGGTAAGGAGGGGTAGATTTTTTTACTTTCTTCTGAAGACTTATGTTGTTTGATGCTTAATAAGAGTCCACCAATTAAAATAGGAACCATAACATAAGCAGCAAATGCTAATCCTCTCAGATACAGTTATATGGTCTTGGAAGAGTAAAAAAAATAATAATAATAACACAGTCAGAAAAGTAAAATAATGAGCAGGAGATTATTATAAAGTTGAAGAAAAATAAATCCTCCTGTTATCATTACATGTCCCTTGTTAAATTAGTTATTAATCCAGTGGAAGTATTACTTTAAATCTCTGGAAATTATAATCCAGAAAGTGGTAAACACAGAATAGGAAAGTATATGTACGTTCTATTTATCAGTGGGAGGAGCTCATGAAAATTTTGAGGTGTGAGACAGAAATGAAAAATTATTTTGAAAGAGCTAAACAAGTTACAGCAAAATTTCCTGGCATTAATGTAAGAGCAGATGAAAATGTCTACTCTCATTTGATGTTTGTGATAGAAAGAAAGATGATGGAAGGACTCAAATTTAGATAAATTTATAAAAAGTGCAGAGAACATGCAAAAAATGGACCTGGCAGATGGAAAGCCCAAAATAAATTAACCTTAGAAAAATTAATAGAAGATGTAAATTATCCCAAAAAGGGTAAGACAAGAAAATGCAGTTTTCAGTAGGAAAAGAGCCAACCACACAGAAGATGAAAAAGCTGATACATTTAATAATGGTAATGAAGAGGCCTGAACAGAGTTTACACTAAAGAAGCGGAATTGCTTTACTGAATTGCAAGTTTCACTATCCAAGATTTAATAAATTGTCAAGGTTAGATCACCATGTTGGTGAAAATAACCCCAAGCAATAATCATAAGGAGAACTCCTGCATTATAGTGAGCATCCGTTCAGGTACAATTACTTTTGCCAGAGAAATTCTGTTTGACATGGTAGCACCTTATTGCAATGCCTAAGAAGCGATTGTTTTCCTTAAAACAAGGAAACTAAAAGGTATTTCTCACTGACAATCTACAAAACTGAAGCAAATGAATAAGTCACTTATGTCAATAAAAGAATCAAGGAATACATAAAGTGCCCTAGAGGAGTGTGACTGTCAAAACATCTTTTGAATACTTGGGGCCAGTCAGACATGGAACCCTCCTCAAAGGGAACATTTAGGACATTACACACCCTGTGTACGGGGTCAGTGTGAAGATCAGTAGTCCTTCTGCAGCTCCAAATCGCATCACAGGCTGTGTCACCAAAGACAGGAAGCTGTGTGGAGTTGTATCAGCAAACACTAGAGGAAGGGAAGAAGAAGAAGTGGAAAATACAAGAAAAGTGAGTGCATTTTTCAAGAAAAAAGGAGCACCAATATACCTTCTGTAGGTCCTGGGGAGTGTGCACTAAATGTACAAAGCAGCTTCCTGTGGGATGGCTGATACCTGGTTGTCTTCTAAAGAGGGAAAAGAGAAAACACCAGGAGACCCCAAAGTCTTTTCCTTATAAGAATATCGCAAATGATAAGTATGTCTTAAGCTTGCCATGTTCTCCCACGTTCTTGCTAGCAACTGATGTAAAAATCCTTTTCCATTGACCTTATGCTGATATTTTTTAAAACTGTCTGCATAATTTAAGTTTTGACCAATGAAAAGATCGATGTTTATTTAAAAGTATGAACACCTTGCACAGGTCATTTTGAGAAAAACATTTCATCACTTCATCATATATTTTAACATATATGTTAGGATTATCCACTAATATCTATGACATTGATTAGAAATCTAAAGTTAGACCAATTTACAATTCAATTAGCCTTTTACCACACATGTCTGGCTAGATCCTGTGGAAAATACAAGAGCAAAACCAGGCCAAAATGTGAGCCTTCCTGCCTTCAAGCTCCAAGGGTCAAATTTCTCTAGTGTGCAATTAAACACAGTCAGAAACACAAAAGAGAAACCAAACTAAGCTTTTCCTACCCTGGAGTAGCCGTCGGTGGACAGAGATTCTTCCTCCACTCTCTTTTGTCTGATGCTGTGCCCTCTTTCGTGTGGAACTGCTGTTGACCAAGAGCCAAAACAACTTCTCTTACTCATGGATTTCTATAATTCTTATATATGTTTCACATAGGAAGCCCCCAGCTTCTGGTTCCTGGAGCATCTCTTGGACAGAGGCGGGAGAGGGAAAAGTGCCCATGAATTGGGCTAATTAATAAATTAATTAAACTGTGATTGATGTCCTCTTCTGTTGTGATCAATTCTTCCTGATGTGACAGTTTTAAACATGAAGAGCATATACAAAAAGGTGAGCAGATATTCCAGAAAGTGATTATTTTTATATTTTTATTTTCAAGATCATAGTGCTAATCAGTGCTTGAATTAGGATTGAGACACAATACCTAACCTCCAATTAATATCATTTCGCTCTGATGTTGAACTTCTGATAATGCATTAAACAGTGGTCTAAAACAATTATAAAAGAGAATATTTTAAAGATATTTTAGCATAACAAATTTATTAGAGGAAATGATTAAGGAGGCATCATTGTGATATCATTGACTGCTTTTTTAATACTTCATGTTTCACCCTGGAGTATATCCATTTTGCGGGCAGAGTCTATAATAAAATAAAGTGCTCAGTCTAAAATGGTACTTCATATTTTTCATTTCACATGAGTTTTTTTTTGAAGGTATGATAAACTATCTCCATGTCTTAGAGATGATTGCCACTATAACTTTTTAAAACCTAAATTTTTTAAAGTCCATCCAAAGAATAGAAAACTAGCCATTTAATCACCAAGATTATCAGTACTTCTATAAAAAGCTTTTAAATGGCAAGAAGATAAAATGTTAAGTGTGGGTAGTAATTACTTGCCTTTATCTCTTGTGCCAGGTTTCAAACCTCACCATATGGGTGTTTGTGCAAGATTAAATAGCTATTCAAGTGTGTAATGAGGTATAGATACTAAACTGAACCAAAAGATATAACATGGAATAGGTCAGAAAAGATCAATTCTACAAAATTGGAATATGAAAGAGTTGATGTAACTTCATGATTCCAATCTTATATGTATTTTGAGGGCTATTTAGCAAAATAAAGAAAATTGCTCACTTTTCATCTTTTTTTTTTTAGGTCCCAAAATGCAATTGAAGAAAGTGGAAAATTTTGAGATTAAAAACTAGACCAAAAAAATCAATTCCAAAGTGTCCTTTAGATGTGGACAGACTTAATAACTTGCCCATTTAAGCAGTTATAATTAATATTGCCCACTTGCCCAGGCAACTTTTACTCTAAAAATTGTTCCCCGTTAAGTTGATAAATGATATGTATAGCCACATACATATACAATACCTACAATAATTTTTGATACCTGTTGTCAGAATCATCTCAAAGTGCCTGAAATTTGCCTTCATGATAAGTCACTATAGATAATAGCTAGAGAAGATACTTGAGAGGATAAAGAGTTATCTATTTTAATCTCAAACTATAATAAGTAAGAACAAAGGTTTAGAAAATTGGAGTTATACTCTCAGACACGTGCTTGTATGTGTGCATCTTACCAGAGTAAGAGTGGATCTGCATAAATAAATGAATAAATATCTAGATAAACAAATAGACATATGTTCCATCCTCACTCAGATCCTCAAAATATGTGAAATAGTAAATATATCAACTAATGTTAAAGTGTAATATATTTTTATTTATAAATTTTATAAATTTTTGTAACAAAATATGAATTTTTCAGGAAACATGAAAAAACAGAAAAGATAATTGTTCTAATTTGTAAAAATTTCCAAGGTATACTGTTAAGTGGCAAAGAACAGAAAGAGAAACAATGTGATTCTATTTTTTGATGATTTAGTAAATATTTTGATATGTTTTGGAAAAAATCTGAGGGACTTTATTCTCAGGGTTAACAATGGTGTTATACACTGGATATTTGTTTAAATGCTCAAAAAATAACCTCCTGTGGTTTCCTTCATCTCTAAGTTTTTTATTTCTATAAAAATTCTCTAAGATTTTTATTGTAAAAATTAGATCTATTCTTTATGAGATGTGTGACTTTTTTGGTTTGTGTCTAAGATAGAGGCAACTGATAGTCATCCACACTAGCATCTCAACTTCTTTTTTTTAAAAAAATTAGCATGTCAAAGTGACTTTTCAGAAGAAATCAGCCAGTTTTAGTCCAGCTTTAATTTGTGGGGGAATAAAAAAACACAACTGGGTCATAGTGGACTCAAGTAACTCAATGTAAATTAACCATGTAATTAATTAAGTTGCAATTCAATAGGAAAGATAAACTATTCCTGAAAGCCAAGTCAACCTGCTTTCTAAGATCTAGTTCAAAAAAAAACATAAATATGACTTCTTTTTGTAAATCTTGGAAAAATCCTTACTTTGTAGAGAGTGAAATGTGCCCCTTCCCCTGCCCTGGTCCCCATGTCTTTGAGTAACTTTATTCAAACCCATGGTTTACCAAATGTATACTCTAACTTTGAAATACTATTCTAAGATCCAGACATCTTAATATCCAACTGCTGTCTTAAAGCATCTCATAGGCTTCTGGAATCAATCAAGTAGAAGAGAACTCCTGGTTTATCCAACATTTCCCACTTCTGTAAATGCCATTGTCATCTGTCATTTGCTGAATGACCTAAAGAATTGTCATTCTAATTTTTGCCTAAATGTCACCATCTCAATGATACTCACCTGACTGTTCTATTTAAAATGGCAACTCTGGGAATTCAAACTGGTCCAACCACTATGGAAAGCAGTGTGGAGTTTCCTCAGACTACTAAATATGGAACTCGCATATGATCCAGCAATCCCACTCCTAGGAATATACCCAAAGAACACAAAAACACTGAACTGATTCAAAAGAATACCTGCACACCTATGTTTATTGCAGCACTATTTACAATAGGTAAGACCTGGAAACAACCTAAATGCCATAAAATAGATGACGGTACATATACACGATGGCATACTGTTCAGCAATCAAAAAAGATAAGCTAGAGTCATTTGTAGAAACATGGATGGAGCTAGAAGGGCTTATGCTCAGCGAAATAAGTCAGAAGGCTAAAGAAAAATACCTGATGGTTTCACTCCTAGGAAGAATATAAGGGAACCAAATAAGGGACAAAGAAAAAGAATAATAACAATGAAAAAAAAAACACAACACAACAAAAAGACAAGGACAAATCAGAAACACTTTGTGGGGAGTGGGGAGGGAATGGGTTGAGGGCAGAAAGAACACAAGGGACTGAGGTGATGGTGCACTGGTGAAATGGTGGTGGGAAATCCCTGGGGACCACAGTTGATGTCAAATATAAATAAATAAAAAATAAAAGGCAACTCATCCTAAATTCTCAATTCCTATTCATAAGGTTTCTTTGGTTCTTCTTCCACAGCACTTATTACATGATTTATCATGTTTATTTACTGGAAAGGAATGTTTCTCATTGGAATATAAATTTCATGAGGTTACTGGTATTTGTATCCCAAATGTTTAGACTAGCACCTGACACATAGTAACCACTATGTAAGTATTTATTGTTGACCTGTGATTTTAAATGAAAATCATACTAATTTCATGACAATATAATGAATATTGGTAGCTGGGTCACAGTCTAAGAATATGTGGATTTTCCTTTTCTCAGACAAGACTGCTGCTCATCTGAAATTTTATTGTCTGCCTCACACACCACTAGTCTGTCAAGACATAGTAAATAAAAAATTAATAACATACATATTATTTGCACTTTGATAGATTATATTCAAATTAATTTATTGTATATTTTATAGTAATTTTAGAAACCACAGCAAGATTAAAAAGCATATTTCTTGTATCTCCAATATGTTTATCTGCCACCATCAAAGTAACCTTTCAAAATAATCTCTGCACATGTCATGTGCTTTTAAAAATTTTCAACCCAGGGCCTCTCTGGTGGCGCAGTGGGTTAAGCAACGCACTATGTAGCAAGCCGCAGCCACTGCAGCAAGAGTTCGATCCCTGCGGCAGTTCGATCCCTGCGGAGTTCGATCCCTGCGGCAGACCTCTCCTGCTGTGCCCGCTGCTCCCCTCAGCAGTGTACTTCAGTTGATCTGCCTGTTCTCCTCCCTGCTTTCTGTGGTGAAGCCTCTCACCCCGCCACACACACACCTCTGGCCTGTACCCCAGTGCTTGTATGCATAAATAAATAAATCTTTAAAAAAAAAATAAAAGTTTTCAACCCATCCTAATTCTTGGCTTACTCAGAGTGAATCCAGAACCCCTTAACGTGGCTAACAAAGTCCTTTAGAAGCACATTTTTGCCTGTTATCTACCCCTGTGACATAGTCTCCTTAAACAAGACCTGAATTTGCCAACTGTTTTGCCTTTTGGTTTTGAAATATGCAACTCTGTGCCTAAATCCTTTCACTTTCCGGAGGTCTAGTCAACCATTTGTTCATATTTTAAGTGCTTCGGTTTCTTCCAAAAGACTTCCTTAAACCAAGAGCTGGATAAGGGTTTGCTGGGTTCTCACAGTTTCTTGTGTTTACCCCATCCTAGTGCTATGCTCTCCAACTAGTGTCTAACAGAGGGCCGGGACATGGGAGGTAGGGAGCAAACATTTACTGAGTAAATAAATAAATTCCCCAGAAAAGAAAATAGTAAAGTTGACCTCAGTTCATCACTCTCTAGCGTTCTCTGGCCAAATGCCACTGTGCGGCAGTAGTATGAAGATGTTTTTTGTCACTGACAGAATAATTCTTAAACTATACATGCACTATTGATGTGACTAGATGTTTTCATTGTTGCTTGTAGAGGTATTTAAGCAAACAAATGTCTTTCTCTTGTAGAACGACTGACATCTCATAGAAATTTTCAACAAATATTCAATTCACAGATCATGTTTATTCTATTTTGTGGATTTTCTCATCCTTTATATAATACATTTCTTTTAATGAGCTTTCTTTTCAACATCTTTAGCCCTCAAATTCCACAACCAAGATAATGTAACAGCATGAGTCCAGAATATGACCTTCATTCCGAAGAATTCCATCTTCTCACAATATCTGTACAGGGCTCCGTGAAGGATGAAACCGCTTAGTTATCAACTAACAAAGCAATTCCTGATGCTTTATTATTTTTTCCTGAATGGCTTTTTCTTTAATTTTTACTCATGCCTTCTGATCTAATTAGTATGATTAGCCTCGGACACACAATAAACAAAAGCAACAAACAAAAAAAGCCCACCAAATTCTGCCTCAATAGCCTGCCTTTCATAGTCTTTGAGGATCTAAGTTTTCAGCTGTCTTCATAGCTCATAACCTTTAATCCTAACATCAATCTAAGCTTTCTATTCAATTACAGCTGCTGTCTGTTGAGAAGTAGCAAAGGTTTTTGGAGAGTTTGTGGGAACATGTAAGTTGCCCCATTCATTTTCATTAGTAAACTCAGGAGACACAAATTTCACTAAAATTGTCAAGACCACTCCTGCTGTGTCTGGATGATTTATTATTAGACATCATTTTTCTTTTCAAAATAGGGTTAAAAGAACTCAAGAAAATCATGTGATTGTTTTACCTGAAATATTTTGTAATTCTATCACCTGCGCACTAATGTTGCTGAATGGAATATTGATAGAATAACACAAAAGGCTTTGCTTGGCTAGAGGAAAAGGAAACACGTAGGGAGGCCCATAAGTAGCACAGAGGATAACACGGTTAGAGGCCGTGAAGGTGACGATAGAGGGGAAAGTGTACATTTTATTTATTTTTTTTAAAGATTTATTTATTTATGCATACAAGAACTGGGGTATAGGCCAGAGTCGTGGGAGGTGAGAGGATTCACCAGACAGAGTGGTGAGCAGAATAGGCAGACTGACTGAAACATACTGCCGAGGGCAGCAGCGGGCTAGGCAGAAGAGGTCTGCAATGCCATGTGGGTCCCCTCCCTGGCCGGTTGCAGGGATCGAACTCGTGCTGCAGTGGTTGCGGCCTGCTACATAGTGTGTTGTTTAACCCACTGCGCCACCAATGAGGCCCAAAAGTGTACATTTTAAAAGGACAATTTGCCAGCCCTAAAAAAATGGAAAAGGGACTGTGACTAAAAAAACCAAGTTGTAAAATTCTGAGACACTTTACCAACACTAAGGCGCAAACACAATTTATAAAAGCAGTTAATGGAACTGTTAGGCTGTGGTGCTAGGCGAAATGGCCCAGTCCCTGCCTTGAGGAGCCTCAAGGAGCTAATTTCCTAGGAACAGTCTTCAAGATCTGCCACCCTGACACAGCTTCCCTTTTGTGGCTCATAACCCACAGTGTCTGATCAGGCAGCCCAGGCCAGTCCACCATCTACTTGAGGGACAATGTATTAGCTCAGTGTTCCCATTCCCCAAGGTGGTTTAAGGGTCACCTGGGGAGTTTTTAAAAAGTTAAGCCCAGGATCAGTCCCAACTGATGAAATCAGGATCTCTAGATGTGGAGCTTTGGCGTGATTCTAATGTGGATGTGGAGGATGTGCTGAGACCCGCATTGAACTATTCACCGTTCCCCAATCAAAGAATCCTTCCCCCACCCCCTTTTGCTCATGCAGTCCCTTCACTCTGCTTTTATGAACTGTCTACATTACCTCTCCAGACTTAACTCAAATGCCACTTTCATGAAATAATCCTTATAATCTTTCAACTTTTCCTAAAATCTTCTCCCAGATGAAGCTAAATCAGCTGAGAATAGGGAAGCTAACCTAAATGGTACCGGCTTTCTGTAGATAAAAACCTCACCATCAGCCTACCTTGCTCTAGAGAAATCATCCTGTCACCTTCATCCTTTTAATGACACTTTCACTAATTGGGAAGATGTTTTCAGGGTGGAGGGTTCATTATATTGCAATTTCCTCTTTATGGTAAACTTCCAGGAATAATTTCTCCTAATTCTTGATTCCAAAAGGAAAAATACTTCTCATGAATAGGAATTTCCTTTATCCTGTACACAATAGGGAACATGTATTGACCAATTTTCCCTTTACAACTTTGATACTAGAAAGTTCAAGCTAATGCAGAGCCCACTCAGGGAAAATGTGGTCATTACAGGCATATTCTATATTATTGGTCACTTTGTTTTATATATTTAACCTATATCTTTCTTTATCTGTTTATTCCAAGTTTACTGTATGTTATCTTGATATATTCTCTCTACTCAGGCATTTTACCTTACATTATTTGTAGGATATGGTGCACAAATTAAATTTTTAAAAAAAGCAAATTTTCTTCCTCTGTCCCCAACATATGTATCAAAATTAGCCCCCATCTATGCTCCAATAGTCTAATATCTCCCCAGATTATAGCCCTAATTTTGTTCTGCTTTGCATCAGAGAGTTAGTTGTTTTCTCATCTACTAGGTTCTAAGTATCTTGAGAACAAGGAGTAGATCTTAATGATTTGGGTAAAATCTATGAAACTTACACCCAGAAGAGAAAGCAAACATTCTAAGAAAAGATAAATAAGAATAATTTAAAAACAAATTTATGAAACTACCAAAGAGCAACTGGTCTATAAATATTGATCACTCTTTGTTATTAAGAATAAGGACTTAAAAAAAATATTGGACTTGGATTCCAATCTTATCATATGCAAGTGGAGGCCTTAAACAAGTCACTTAACCACTAAGGGCTCACTTTTCTAATGATAAAAGAAGAGAATTGAAAATGCTATTTACCTTATAATATTATCAAGATCATTAAATAATCTTCATTAAATAACTTTTCAAATGGCAAGTACAACCCAAATATCAAATAAAGTAAAGATCTAGAAAAGTCTAGTCTGTGACATTAATTATTACGTGTGTTAGTGTGTGTGTGTGTTAATACACACACAAAATATGTTGAAAGTCCAGAACCCATGATATTCCTTGTGACCATGGTTCATGTGGTAGACAGAAATTAGATACTCATGACCTTTATTCAGACTAGTGGAATATTTTCTAAGAACAATGGAATACAATGGAAAGATTTTAAGCAGATATGTAATAAAATCATATTTAAAATTTTAAAGGTGGACTCTGGCTTTTGTGCTTGAGAAAGCATTGTGGCAAGGGAACAATGGAGTAAGCAAAAAAAGCTGTTAAGAGCTATTGCAATAGCAAATGGGAAAGCAATTTCAGCTTAAGGTAATCTTATATAATTGTATAGCCACATGGAGATAGAAGGCCATTTTGGGAAATATCAAATTTATTGTATATATGACACCATTTGTTTCTTTGGAAGCACCTTCTCAGTATAACTAATTAAGATATTTTCAAGCAAAATATTTTGCCCTTTCACAAAATTTATTATATTAGCAATCTTAAAATTAAAAATGTCCTTACAGTTAAACTTCAACTATGAAGCGAACACATTAAACTTCTAAGCTCCATATCAAAAATTAAGGATTAAAAAGATCTTCAGGGCCTCCCTGGTGGCACAGTGGGTTAAGCAATGCACTATGAAGCAAACTGCAGCCACTGCAGCAAGAGTTGGATCCCTGCCTCCAGCCAGGGAGGTGACCACATGGCACAGCAGACCTTTCCTTCCCCGCCTGCTGCTCCCCTCAGCAGTGTATTTTTCTGCCTGCTTCGCTCCCCACTCTGTCTCTGATGACTCCTCTCACTATCCCTGCACCTCTGGCCTGTACCCCCATTCTTCTATGCATAAATAAATAAATAAATCTTTTTAAAAATATAAATAAAAAAGATCTTCAAAATCTGCCTCAAAGAAACCATGGCTAATCGACATTCGATTTCTCCTCACAACAAAAAAGTGACCAATGTTCCTAAGTCAGCACAAATGACTTGCTCTGGAGTGAGAGCAAGGGACACTGGGAGATATGGGTCAGCGATTTTGGAGAGTGGGGTGGGGTGATGTCTGATACCAAGGTCAGGGATCCAGAATCTTCCCAACCACCCCATAAATAAGAGAATGTAAAGTCCAAAATACAGAAGGAAGCTATGGGGTCAGCTCTCAGATGAGCTCAGTGAAAGGTAGGGGAGAAGATGAAGAAAAAGAAGAACTCTAATTCACAACAAAGAATATCAGTTTGGGCCAGTTCCAGAGACATGGGATCACTCGCCACATTATCATTTCCTAACTAGAGAGCTTGAACTATTAAACCTTAAACTTCAGTTTTTCCCTCATGGAATAAAAAAACTCACCCTTGTAATATTATTGCAAGAATTAATAAAATGATTATGTAGATTGTGTAGCACAATGCTTAGCACACAGTTGTACTCATTATATCTATGAACACTGTACCAAGAGTTATGTTCAGAAACTGATATATATACATATATTTAACCCCCAAAATTGTATTATAAATTTATTTTATAAATTCTTTTTGTTATTTCCTTAGTTATGATTCCCTTGAGTACTGGCTATTCACTGACACACAATAACTCTGTGGCAACACAGACAATTAAAGAGTAACCAAACAGCTTTGAGATTACAGAAGGAAAAGAGAGAAAGGAGAGTGGGGAGGAAAAAAGAAGAAAAGAAAGGAAAGACCAAGGAAGAAAACATTAAAGAAAAGGGGAAAAAATATGATTCCTTTTGAAAATTATTCCAAACTTAGTTCTGCATAGTTGTTTTTCCTTTGGATAACAACTCATCTCAGAAATTAACAGTTTCTGGGGCCTCCCTGGTGGCGCAGTGGGTTAAGCAACACACTATGAAGCAAACAGCAACCACCGCAGCACGAGTTCGATCCCTGCTGCCGGCCAGGGAGGGGATCCACATGGCGCGGCGGACCTCTCCTGCTGTGCCCGCTGCTCCCCTCAGCAGTGTACTTCAGTTGCTCTGCCTGTTCTGCTCCCAGCTCTCTGTGGTGAATCCTCTCACCACCCCCCCACACCTCTGGCCTGTACCCCAGTGCTTGTATGCATAAATAAATAAATCTTTAAAAAAAAAGAGAAATTAACAGTTTCTTTATTTGTAGATGATACATACATGATAAGCTTGGTCTTGTGTTTTCATGGAATTTGTTCACATTAAGTAAAAGCACAAAATTTCTGTAATGGTAGAATTGGTAAGGCAGAACTAAAGAAGGAAAGACAAAGGGTGTCCACTTGATTTCCAAGTTATGCCAGGTAGGCATGCTTTCCTTTACCAACGAGGATATGGAAGAAGCTCAGTGCCTTCCTTCCCACCCGGGTCTTTCTAACACTATAGCTCCAGTTCATCCCACACACACTGCAATTTTATGCACACTGATGACACGTATTGTTCAAGTCTCTTGCTTTTCTGCATGCTTGTCAGTGGATCTATTAACAAAACCATTTTGAGAGCTTCTCTTCCTCATAGTTGCCTTCTATACCTACCAAACCCTTACCTCATATCTTCAACGAATTCCCTGCTCCTCGCTTAAACCTGTCCTAAAATCTTATCACTTTTAGACAGAAATCTGTTTGTGTAGCATAACTGTTTCAAATTCCTCCAGGCTTTCAGCTATAGTTCTTAGTTTCCACACTTAGTAACTGCATTCATACCACAAGTACAGAAAAACCCTTGGGACAAATGGATGTGGGAACTGCATGTGAATTAACAAAGAAACATTCTAACAAAAGACAGCCTCCTTAAAAATCTTCCTTATGCAAGGATTACCTTTTGTTTTCTCTCCAAAATATCCCAGTGAAAACATTATTTCTTAGTGATAAAATATAATATTAACATCATCTCCAGGGAGGACACCACCCACCCCAGCACTTCCACCTAGAGGTCCTGAGGGATGTGAAATTGGAGAGTGAGGCCAAGAAAAGGAAATGCTGGCATGCCATGAGCATGTGAAGCTACATGGGAGCAAATGATGAAACCTTTTCTCAGCCAGACCTAGAATTTCACCACCCTACCTCCTGCTTCCTTTTCTTTGAGTCACATATGGGTTTCTGCTTGGCCTTTTATTTATTTCTTTTTAAGACTTTATTTATGCATACAAGAGCTGAGGTGCAGGCCAGGGGCAGTGGGGTGAGAGGATTCACCAGAGACAGAGTGGGGGAGCAGAACAGACAAATCGACTGAAATGCACTGCTGAGGAGAACAGCGGGTGAGGCAAAAGAGGTCTTCTGTGCCACGTGGGTCGTCTCCCCAGCCGGGGATCTAACTCGTGCTGCGGTGGCTGCTGAAGCTCCACAGTAGTGTATGGCTCAACCCCTTGCGCCACCAGGGAAGCCCCTGCTTAGCCTTTTAAAGGTAAAACATGAGAACTAAGCTTGAGAACATCTGCTTTTTGCATATAGAAGACAAAAGGACAGGAAACAAGAGATATTCCAAAGCAGGAAGTCCCACAAAAAAAAAAAAAAAAAAAAAAACCTCTTGGTTGGTTAAAGTCCTGCCATAATCTCACAGAATTCTTGGTTCAACCTCATATCTATATTGTTCCTCCTCAAGAAAAGGAAGAGTGCCAAGCTTTCTATGAGACCCTCTAAGAAACCATTCCCTTGATTTACTATAGCGCCTGGTGTAAACACTTGAATTGACTTCACAGCAAGATCACATGCTTGACAACTAGCAACCTCTAAAAAGAATGAAAAATGAATATTCCTGTCTTAGTTTTTATTCCTAATGTACTCCTCTCTGCAAAAAGAAGTTTTGTCAGTAGTTACCTATTCTGCAAAACCTTGAAATCTTATGCCCTTATAAGAGAAATCAGGCTGGAGAAACAAGGTGTAATAGAAATCCAAGAATTGGAAAATGTGTCAAGTTAAAACATCCACCAATTTTTGATGGATAGTTTCTCTAAAATTTACATTTCACTACCTTTTCAAGCAAAGATATTTATAATAAATAACACTCATTTTACATCAAGTATTATGTCACACTTCATGTAGTTGACATGTAATATTTAAGAGTAGTGGATACTAACTTAAAATAGTGCTAAAAAGTCTATAGCGTGAGATGGTGGGGGGGGTAGGCTGACTTTTTCTTTTTTTTTTTTTTAAGATTTTATTTATTTATGCATACAAGCACTGGGGTACAGGCCAGAGGTGCAGGGATGGTGAGAAAATCCACCAGACAGAGCAGGACGCAGAACAGGCAGATCGACAGAAACACACTGCTGATAGGAGCAGCGGGCGAGGCAGGAGAGGTCTGCTACGCCATGTGGGTCCCCTCCCTGGCCGGAGGCAGGGATCGAACTCATGCTGCAGTGGCTGAGGTTTGCTTCATAGTGTCTTGCTTAACCCACTGCGCCACCAGGGCGGGCCCCAGACTGATTTTTTCTAATGAAAACAGTCACCATAACAGTAATAACTAACATAATAAAGGATTTTTATTGCTGACTAAAAAAATGCAGATTATACAGCAGTTTGTTATAAATTTGTTTCATGAGAGAATAATATATATTATATATTATATAAATTTATATCAAATACATAAATATAGGGTTTTTTTTAAAGATAAGAAATCCCCTTGGCCTCCCTGGTGGCGCAGTGGGTTAAGCAACGCACTGTGAAGCAAACCGCAACCACTGCAGCACGAGTTCGATCCCTGCTGCCGGCCAGGGAGGGGAC
>JAGFMF010011796.1:17003404-17016034 GCA_019455555.1 Galemys pyrenaicus | reverse complement strand
GCTCTGTCTGTGGTGAATCCTCTCACCCCCCACACCTCTGGCCTGTACCCCAGTGCTTGTATGCATAAATAAATAAATCTTAAAAAAAAAAAAAGAAATTCCCTTGAGCACCCACTTAAACTTTTACTCCAAATATATAGACAGATAGATAGGTAGATATAGCTAGATGCAGATAAATATAGGTATGAATATTTGTCTATCTATGAGGGCATAGATAAGTAGAATTAGAATAGAAGGAATAGCTAAGATCTAACCTTCTATCTCCCTTGCCATTTGTGTGAGCTCTGTATTTTCCAAACATTTAAGAATCAGCACACATGAACACAAATAACAACTTTGCTTTTGTGAAATATGACTTAGCTATGAAAAATTAAATCCTTGCTATTTGTGACAACATAGATGGAAACTGAGGAGATGTGTTAAACAAAATATGTCAAGAGGAGAAAGACAAATACTAAACAGTTTCACTTATATATGGAATATAAGGAAACAAAACAAGGAAAAGACAAAGACAAACCAAAATATATCCCTGGAATTCTGACTGTATAACTGAGATTACCCAACTGGAAGTGAAGTGGGTGTAAAGAGTACTAGGGGCCCAGCAGATTGTGGTGAGAGTAAGTGGGTGTGGCCGTATGGAAACATACAACTGAATAAGTATAAACCTGTACTCCTTAAACATATATAGTGTTGTTAATTAAGGTTACCTCAATTGAAAAATATATATATCAGGGCCTCCCTGGTGGTGCAAAGGGTTAAGTTGCAGCACTATTAAGCTATCCACAGCCACAGCAGCACGAGTTCAATCCCCAGCCAGGGAGGTGGCCCACATGGCACAGCAGACCTCTCCTGTCTCACCCACTTCTCCCCTCAGCAGTGTATTTCAATAGATCTGCCTGCTCTGCTCCCCACTCTGTCTCTGATGACTCCTCTCACCCACTGCACCTCTGGCCTGTACCCCAGTTCTTGTATGCATAAATAAATCAATCTTTCTTTAAAAATCAAAAGACAAAATAAGTTTAAAAATAAATGATTTTTCCAACAGATATCAGAGGTAACACTAACTTTCCTTGTTGTGCTTTAATAATATATCTTTGAAAACTTTCTGTGCTATTTAGTCATTCCTCAGATATTGAATCCAATCCTTCACTGCTACAGAAGTATATTTTGTGTACATATGTAGCTGTAACGAAAGTCCTTTACCATTACATTTTGTGCTGATGTCTGACAATACTTCTATATTCAGATGTGAAAGGATATTTTACATTTAAATCGGATAGATACTAGCAATAGCCCAACAAAAAAAAGCCTTAGAATTTGAATTTCCACTAACAATTGGTGAAAATATCGAATTTCTCACCTTTGCCCTCCAGACTAGATATTAGTCCTTATTTTTTTCCCAACTAGCCTATTGGATAAAAATTATAACATACTTATCTTAATTTAATCTGCCTTATTACTGATTTCCTAGGGTACGAATACCATTTGTGTTCATTTCGTTTGCTTTTCTACCAGATTTCTTGTTTATTCTTACTGACTGTTAGTTGCTCAATATATTATGCATAGTAATACTTTATTATAGGAGATTTACTCATGAAATTTCATTTAATTTTACCATGTGGGTTGTTCTGATACATTTTCTTCTGCTCTCATTATTGTGTTCCTTTCATTTATTTAGCAATTCTTATTTCAATATTATAGCATTTTAATTATTTCTTGTTTATCCTAGTTTCTGAAAGAATAATTCTCCTTATCTTAAGAAACTTAATGTAAATCTCCATATTCTTTTTCAGAAAATTTTAAAACCAATAGGTCAAGTTTGATAATGATTTGTTTGGTTTTTATTAGTACTCCACTGAACATATAAATTAATTAGTTGAGTTTTTCCATTCTTGATAAATATGTTATTCACATCTATTTATCTCCTTGCATCATATGTTAATACAGAATTTCCATATTTGTGCTATGTGTACTCATAAATGTTTGCTAGATATTCAGCTATTGAAAAAGTTATTGTAATTCCTAATTAAACATTACTCCTGCAAGGAATTGATTTAAATAAGTTCGTCTGATATATAGTCAATATATAAAACCTTTTATTACCCCAGTTTGTCAGTTTGTCTCCATCGGCTTTCTATGTAGACAATCAGGTCACATGCAAGTGATGCAATTTCCTTTATTTTCTATATATATTATTTTTAATTATTTTGATTACATTACTTTGCTTAATAAATTAACATTTGATTAATAGTATGGAAGAAAGCCTTCCTTACCTTACTACCTTTAACAAAATGTGGCTTATTTCTCAAAATCATGTCTCGTATTTGCTTTAGGTTTCTGCTAGTTTTTCAAGTAAAATATGTTTGAAAGTCTGTTACTGCTAGCTCACTAAAAGTTTTGTTTTTTTTTTAAGATTTATTTATTTATGCATACAAGTACGGGGGTACAGGCCAGAGGTGCCAGGGGGTGAGACAATCCACCAGACAGAGTGGGGAACAGTACAGGCAGATCAACCGAAATACACTGCTGAGGGGAGCAGCGGGCACAGCAGGAGAGGTCTGCTGCGCCATGTGGGTCACCTCCCCAGCCGGAGGCAGGGATTGAACTCATGCTGCAGTGGCTTCTGTTTGTTTCATAGTGCGTTGCTTAGCCCACTGCGCCACCAGGGAGGGCCCTCACTAAAAGTTTTAACCAGAAATGGGTATTGAATTTCTTTTCTAAGCAATTTTGATAGCTATGAAAAATCATATGGTAACCCCATTATTTCCCTCCTCTGGTCTGATAATAAAGTGATATACTAGAGGACAATGGGTGCTTTGGTGGTGAGAAAGCTACAATGGTAAAAATATTAAAAACATGTAAAACATCATTAAAAAAAGTCATTCTTTGTAAAAAGTATACTGTTGACCAGCAGAGAGAGTGGTGTAAAAGGGGGAGCAATCAGGGGTGCATGGCACTGGCAGGGGATGTTAGGCAGAAGGTAAGAGAGGCATGTGCACTTAGGAGTAAACGTGCTAACTACAAGGTCATGTGTGAAAGTGTGTGGCTAATTCTTTTTATTTTTTTAAGATTATTTATTTACCTTAAAGGTTTATTTTATTTATTTATGCATACAACAACTGGGGTATAGGCCAGAGGTAAGGGGAGGGGTGGGTGAGAGGATTCACCAGAGACAGACTGAGAAGCAGAAGAGGTGGCTCTACTGAAATACACTGCTGGGGGGAGCAATGGGTGAGATAGGAGAGGTCTGCTGCATCATGTGGGTTAATTCCCTGGCCGTGGATTGAACTCCTGCTGCAGTAGTTGGTGATAGCTTGATAGCGCTGAGACTTAACCCCTATGGCACCAGGGAGTCTCTTACATGTATTATTCTATTTAATGTTCATTATAGCCCTCTGAGAATGAGTAGTGGATTGAATAACAGCGCGAAAACAGATTTATCCATGTCTTAACCTCAAGAGTATATATGTGTGATTTTTTTTAAAAGATTTATTTATGCATACAAGCACTGGGGTACAGGTCAGAGTTGTGGGAGGTGAGAGGATTCACCAGAAACAGAACGGGGAGCAGAACAGGCAGACTGATTGAAACACACTGCTGAGGGGAGTAGCGGGTGAGGCAGGAGAGGTCTGCTGCTCCATGTGGGTCCCCTCCCTGGCCAGCGGCAGGGATCGAACTCATGCTGCAGTGGCTTCTGTTTGCTTCATAGTGTCTTGCTTAACCCACTGCGCCACCAGGAGGCCCTATGTGTAATTTTTTTTTTTAAATGATTTATTTTTATTTTTGCATATGTGTTGGTGGGGAGGGTGGGGGTGAGAGGATTCATCAGAGACAGAGTAGGAAGCAAAACAAGCTGATTGACTGAAATACACTGTTGAAAGAAGCAGTGGATGAAACAGGAGAGAACTGCTACACCTTGTGGGTCAGGTCCATGGCCAGGGATTGAACTTATGCTACAGTAGTTGCAGATAGCTTCATAGTGCTGCGACTTAGTCCCTGTGCCACCAGGGAGGCCCACATGTGACTTTTTTTTAGAAAAAGGTGTTTGAGGATGTAAGTTAAGAAATTTGAGATTAAATCATTCTGGATGACCCAGTATAGGTGTCCTTATAAGAGTAAGGCCATGGATATTTGACACACAGGAAAAGCTATGTGAGGATAGCAGCAGAGATTAAAAATGGTTCAATCACAATTGCACCAGTCCTAGAGCCAGTCAAAGGTGGAAGAGGTGAGGCAGGGTTTGGTCCACAGAGTACTCAGAGGAAGTACTTTCAGGCTTTTGACCCCCAAAGCATTGAAATAATATATTTTTCATCTTTTGAAACCATCCAGGTTGTGGTAATTTTCACAGCAATGATGGAAAGCTAATACAGCAGGTTACAATTACTACTGTTCTATATTTAATGTCAAAGGAGTTTATATTCCACTCTTCAATAGTTGAGCAGACTACTAAGTGAAAAAGTAAAAATTAAAATTCCATTAAATAAATATAGATATCATATAACTTGCACAAACATATATTTTATGAATGGCTGGCCTTTAAAAAAAAATGTAAGTACACATCCAGTGGCCAGGAAGAAGAGTGGTGAACTGAAACAAAATGCTATTTCCCAAAACAAGAGACTCAGATGGGCTATAAAATCAGAGTCTGGGATTAAATAGAGTCTGAGATTAAATTGTTTAAGGTGGGAATTTAAAGCCAGGAAACATGAGAATTGGAAATAACTTTGTGGCATAACTAGCTTGGTAGAGAAAGCAAGAAGAGGGCTTTTGTTTTTAATTTTTTTTTTATTGATAGTATTATGTAAGTTTCGGGTATGCATCATGAAAAAACATGTGTGCTTATATTACATTATGTGCACAATAAAAAGTAGATGACTCTTACGTGAGGATTTAAACAACTGTTTTGAAGAGAGTCAAGCTGTTTGTCTTAGTAAAGGAAGTATTTTTTCTAAAAAACAAATTTTTTATCTGGA
This sequence comes from Galemys pyrenaicus, assembly GCA_019455555.1. NCBI lineage: Eukaryota > Metazoa > Chordata > Mammalia > Eulipotyphla > Talpidae > Galemys > Galemys pyrenaicus. The sequence continues at coordinate 17,011,058 of JAGFMF010011796.1, read as the reverse complement.
TAGTTTAGTTTGAAAGAATTTCCTTAAGCAAACAGTGAGGCTGTTTATTGGTTTGCAGATTTATCTTCATTTCACAAGAAAACATCAAACCTAAAGAATGTGTGTACGTGTGTGGTAAAATATGCATAACAAAATTTCCCTATTCTAACTCATTTTAATTTTAAGTGTACATTCCTGTGGCATTAGGTATATCCACATTGTTCTTCAGTCATCACTGGGACCATTTAATCTTCCCAGGATGAACCTCTAAACTCATTAAATAATAACTCACCATTTTTTCTACCTTCCAGCCCCTAGCAACCCCGTTTTACTTCCTTGTGTCTATGAATTTGGCTACTCTAGGAACTTCACAGAAGTGAAATCATGACTACTTGTCCTTCTCTGCCTGATTCACTTTACTTAGAAAAATGCCTTCAAGGTGCATCTATGTTGTCAAATGCGCAAAACTTCCCTTTCCTTTTAAGGGTAAATCATATTCCATTGTATGTATATAACATATTTGTCCATCCATATGAACACTTGGGATGCTCTATTGGGTGTATACCTTACCTGGAATTACTGGGTGACATGATAATTCAATATTCAATCTTTTCAGGAATCACCATGCTTTTTTCCACCGCAGTTATATTATTTTACATTTCTACTAACAGTGCACAAGGGTTGAAATTTCTCCTTATATTCATCTGTTGTTTGTTTGTTTGTTCTTAGCATAACCATACTAATGAGTGTGAAATGGTATCTCATTATGGTTTTGATTTACATTTCTCTAATGACTAGTAATGATGAGCTCATTAAGTATTTGTTATGTTCTTTGGAGATATGTCTGTTCAGCTTTTTTGTCCACTTTTTTTCCCTTTGTCCATTTTTTATTTGGGTTTGTTGACTTTTTATTTTGAGTTGTAGACAGACATATATATATATATATATATATCTTATATATGCTTCTCTTACCGGATTTAGGATATATAAGACAAAATATTTGAAGAAGTGGGAGTCTATATTTTGGAACCATATACAATGATGTAAGTCAATGTTACATTAATAAAAAATAAGAATTCTAAATACATTTTCAACCAATTTTCTATAACAAAGTATTTCTATTTTATTCAAATTATTTCAGAAAGTAGGGGAAAAAAGTACCTCTGAAACTCATTTTATATACAATTCTTTCAATATTCATTCAGAGAAATGAATCAGTAAAAGTTATATAATAAGAGCTTTGTTGCAAGAAATTGACTTAAGTGATTGTGAAGACTGAAATAACATGTCTGAAATCATAAGGCAAGACATCAGAAAGAGGTGACTGGATTTGTTGGCATGAGCTAAAAAATACTATGCACAAAAGGAATTTACACTTTCTGAGGGAAACTTCAATTCTGCTCTTAAGACACTTGAATTGAGAATCCAGCCTGCCCAAGAAAATCTAGGGTAATTATTCAATAAATATTTTATTATAATTTCCATTATTTAAATTCTACTGATTATATATTTTAATCATATCCTAAAATATATTTATAGTAACATCTAATTTATTGTTTGAATCAAAAATATATAACTATAAATTATCAAGTTGATACATAAAACTGACCAATAAAAAATTAATATAATCTACACCAAAGTCAGAAAAGAACTGTTTCCAAAACTACTGGTCAGTTTCGGTCATAAATTGGGATTAAAATTTGCCTACTAACCATAAAAAATAAGTTCTATAATAAATAAAATTTAGTAATACTTACTAAATTATTTACTAGTAACTAGTAATATGGACAAAGTGTGCCCAAAACAGAATGCAAACTGGTCCAACCACTATGGAAAACTGTATGGAAGTTCTTCAGTCTACTAAAAAATGGAGCCACCATATGACCCAGCAATTCCACTCCTAGGGATATAGCCAAAGGATACAAAAACACTGATTCAAAAATTTTAAAATATTTTAATAAAAAAAAAATAAACCTAAAAAAAAAAAAAAAAACACTGATTCAAAAGAATACCTATACCCCTGTGTTCATTGCAGCACTATATATAATTGGTAAGACAGGAAAGAACCCAAATGCCCAAAAATAGATTATTGGATCAAGAAGATGTGGTACATATACATGATAGAATACAATTCAGAAATAAAAAAAAAGACAACTAGAGTCATTTGTAGAAACATAGATGGAGCTAGAAGAGATTATGCTCAGTGAAATAAGTCAGAAGGCATAAGAAAAATGTCCAATGGTTTCACTTATAGGAGGAATATAAGGGAGCCAAATAAGGGATCAAGGAAAAGAACACTAACAGGAACAACAAAAATAAAATCACAACACAACAAAAACAAAGAGACAAAAACAAATCAGAGACATTTTGGGGAGGGGGGAGGGAGTGACTGGGATGAGGGCAGAAAGAGCACAAAGGACTGAGGTGATGGTGCACTGGTGAATTGATGGTGGGAAATCCATGCCTCTATAAATAATGTCAAATATACATGAATAAAGAGAAAAAAATGTTCTCTAACCAAAAGAAAAAAAATAGTGTGCCCAAAACATAAATATTTCTAGGTCTATGAAATTCCAGAAATAAAAAACTTTTGACCCTATACCTCTAAATTGTACAGCAAAGAATATTTAATTGGAAACGCTCAAAATAGAGTAATATGTTCACTTATATCTTTTTAAATATACTTTATACTTAGAATAATTCTGTTGCATGATTTAACCAGTAAAGTTAAAGTGGAAACAAAAAGAAATGGTAAATATAATATTTTCCCTTTGCATTATTCTTGCTCCCTCAAGGTAAACCCTACAGTTACCCAGCATTGGAATTTCTTTGCTACTTTAATTCACTAATGATACTTTGTTTCTTAATTCACTGTGATATACTAGTTTAATCTGTGCAGTAACAATCTTAAAATAAGAAATGTTTGAGGTCTTTTTTTCTGGAACACATTTGAAACAAGTGCTTATTTATTACGAATGCTATTAAATTTTTCCAGCACCAAAGTGCAAATCCATTTCTTTTGTAATAATATCACAAATATCAAAATATGAATGAAAATGTTAACCTATAAAATTAGACAGATGAAGAGAAATGCTGAAAAGCAGTCATACTTAAAGAGGTATTGAATTAAAGTACGATTCACATTTTCAAAAATGTGAAGTTCATTATTGCCAAAGTAGTATTATAGTTGAAGAATTAAGAAAAGAAAAATTCCAACTAAATAGGGACTGCATTTCTTAGAAAAGTTTCAAACTTTTCAGTCAACAAATTATTTAATGTCAGTCTTGCATTAAGGACTAGAGATAACAGACAAATAAGGCACAATATATTTTTCAAATTTGTCACAAAGCAGGTGATTAGCTAAAGACCAACATAGAACCCATAATTACATTGCCATATAATAAAAGGTATTAAAAGAAATATGAATAAGATGCTATACGAAGGTATAATCATGTCAGAGTTTGAGGAACCATTAAAAACTTGGAGGAAGAAATGCCAAATCTGTATCTTGAAGAGAAATACCAGTTGGCCCACCCATTGAGCCAGTTACTGAGATCTGGGAGATGCCATGCTATTGCTGGTAGACTATTTTGTTGTCCGGGGGTGACATGTCTGATAGCAGGACTAAAAGGAATGCATATTGTACATACAAAGTAGAAGCAATGTGTAGGGGTGGTGGAAGAGCTACCATTTTGACAGATAACACTTGCTTAAGATGTAGTACAGAGGTTTGCTCAATTGAATTCTGTAGAAATTTTTCCTCCAATATATTTTTTAACTACCATTGATCATAGATTATTGCAACTGTCTCTCTCTTCAAAATGAATGCTGGTTGTCCGCCTTCTTTCCGTAGAGATGAATATCTTTGGAAACTTGAAATGGTGCATGAGGGATTTTACAACTCATTGGCACTCTCTGCTATTCCTTGAAACTGAAAGCACCACATGCTTTTCATGCAGCACAGCGTGTACAGCACTATGATGTGTGTAGCAGACGTTCTTCAGCAATAGTAACTCACAAATTAAACAGTTCACACACAATCTTATGGGTGATGCTGAGAATTAAAGTAAAATCCCTTTTGTGACTATTTGCTTGGTATCTTCAACTTCCCTCCTTAATCCTTTGATATAAAGTGCACTGTTTTCCTTATGGGACAATTTCTCCTCTAAATTTTGGAACATTGTGCTTATATTTTGTGCTAATATAATGCCTTTCCCTTCCAGCTATAATATTCTGTGCGGTTTTATTCTACCTCAGAATGTCTGAGATGACCTCTTCCAGGGAAGTCCTCAGTTCTTCCCTGCTGCTCTTTTGGTAAGTTGATCCTGGATCTTCCATTGCCTTGCAAGAGGCCTGACCTACATACCTCATTAGCATTATGGATCTCTAGTCCACTACCAGACCTAGCCCCCAAGAGTTTATCTTCACCACTCTATGACCTTGTAGCTGAACTTTCCCACTGTAGCTTCTGTTAACAGAACTAAGCTCTTGACAAACCCATAAAGCGATTGATTTTTTGTTTGTTTCTTAGTAAGATCAAAGATACACATCTACCCCTTTCCGAAGCCTAGAAATATCCAACTCAAGAATCTCAACTCAAACATATTCATGACTACATATTTTTGCGTTTTGTAATCTTTAATCTCCTTGCATTGCCTTCTCCTAATAGATTGAAATATTCTAAGTACTGAGATCAAAATTCCTTGGAGAAGAAGTAAATCCACAGCTGTTTACTTTTAAGCTAGATTTGCCAAGTACAGGATGATAGTAATCTCTTTAAGGACTTAAAAGGAAAAAAAGGCAATTATTATATTTGTTTTACTTTGGCATGTAAAACAAAATGGAAATGTTATCTTCATCAAAAATGAAAACAATGTTTTAATTAACCAGGAGATACCAATTATTCTAAAAATAAGTCTCTATTCTTCACATAATTAATGTTAATACTTTCTCTTTAGTAATTTGCTTAGCATAGAAAGGAAGAGAGTTATGAGCTGGATGTTTTATGGGTACAGCTTTATAATGTCATGACTTTTTTTTGGTATAGCATGGTAAACCTATCAAAAAAAACATAGTAAATTGTATTGACAAGACTTTCATGCTTAAGTCTACATTTTATTGTACTATTATCCCTGAACAAATTGAGGCACGATATTCCATTAGCCTGGACAGATATATTATAGAAGACATAAAAGAATATCAAAACCCATTCAATCGTTTTAGCAAAGAGAATCAATACTAAATTGTATAGGTTTGTATAAAAATATTTTCTACATAATAGCTCTAGCTTGTATAATAAGATTCATTTTAAAAATCCAGAATAAAGAATCATTCATTTTGAAGAGTTGCATTTTAAAGGTATTATCTTTCAAATAAGTACTGCACACTAACCAATTGCACCACTGGCACTCCAAAAGGATTTTAATATTTAAAGTCATTGTAAGTAGAGTAGGTAGTTCACACCCTGACCTAAAAGGCATATCTCAGAAATAAATCCTGAAAGAGTTCTGATAACTGTCCTGTTGTCATCTGTTCCATACAGGTGATTTGCAACTTAGTAGTGGCATACTTTCTGCAATTGGAATGTCTCCCAAACACTCTCCATTTTCTACCATTGGGAGCTGTCACAGGAGTTCTAAAATTTATTGGATTCTTACAAGAGGAAATAATTAAATATTCAATGTAAGCACGAATCATGCGAAGTTAAATAGTTGTATTAATATTGGAATAAGTATACTTCAGAATCAGTAATTTTTTAAAAAAGATTTATTTTTATTTATTTATGCATACAAGAACTGGGATGTAGGACCTCCCTGGTGCCACAAGGGGTTAAGTCTCAGTACTATGAAGCTATCCACAGCCACTGCAGCATGAGTTCCATCTCCAGCCAGGGAACTGACCCACATGGTGCAGCAGACCTCTCCTGTCTCCTCCTTGTTCCCCTCAGCAATGTATTTCATTCTGCCTGTTCTGCTCTCTGCTGTCTCTGGTGAATCCTCTCACCACCCCGACACCTTTGGCCTATACTCCAACTCCTATATGCATAAATAAATAAAATAAATTTTAAAAAAAGAACTGGGGTTATAGGCCAGAGGTGCTGGGGGTGAGAGCATTCACCAGAAGACACAGTAGGGAGCAGAACAGGCAAATTTACTGAAATATACTGCTAAGAGGAGCAGTAGGTAAGGCAGGAAAGGTCTTCTATGATGTGTGTCAGCTTCCTGGCTGGGGATAAAACTCATGCCACAGTGGCTGTTGATAGTTTGCTAGCACTGAGACTTTAACCCCTGCACCCCTAGGAGGGCCCCCAGAACCAGTAATATTGCCAAGGATAAAAAAGGATACTATATAATTATAAAATGATCAATTCATCAAGATGAGGTAACAATGTTAAATGTGTGTCCACTTAAAAATACATAAAGAAAAAGCTAATAGAAATTAAAAGAGAAATAAACCAATGCACAGTTGCCACAGTCGAATTCAGCACTCATCTCAGTAACTGGCAGGGCAGAGAGAAAATCGATAAGAGTATAGGAGGATTGAACAGCAATATCTACCAACTTCTCGTAATTGGCTTTTATAGAACACACCATTCAACATCAAGATAGTCCTTCTTTTCAGATACACATAAACATTCACCAAGATAGACCAAAAATCTTCTCCAACTTTGGTTGGGTATTTAAACCTGAAATGTTCAATATTGACATAGGAAGTTGTTAGTTCATTGGACAATTTTAATATCTGATCATGAAAACTGTTGGATTCCAGTTGGTATTATCCATCTTGTTCCTTGCTACCTAATTGTCAAACAGTATATTACAGGAAAGCAAGTCCCAGATTTCATTCTGTCAATCGTACAAATATCTAATAATAAGTAGGCAGGAAAATAAACACTAATCTCTTACCACACTCATTCACTGGATGCTTCAAGAAGTATATTACAGAAAAGGTTCACTCCAGAGGAGATATAATATTTTGAAGACAGGATTAGCAAAACTTCTTGGGGTTGTAGGACCCAGTCTTTAACAAGATTAGATTGTGGGTCTTAAAAGGTATTGATATTTCCTTTATTCAAGGGCACTAGAGCTTGTAAAATCTATTTTGCCTACCACATGTCTTAATACTGCTCTTTTCACCAATGAGATAATTTTCCCTGTATTCATTGTGATAATTAACAATTCCTCTGATTTAGATTTAGCTAAGAGTGTTTGAAAATATGCTGTGTCCAACGCTCAAGTGTAGATTGATGATTAAGGTAGTATATATATTAACATTAATTTGCACTTATATTTATATCATGCTCTACATTTATTATAAATATATATATCATTGTATGATCCAACCATATGTATAAATCAATATACTAGGATATTTTAAATAAAAAGTATTCCCAAAAACTCATAGTGAATTGGGAGATGGGAAGATCAGAGTAATAAAATGAATTCATAATGCCAAAATGAAGTCATGGGATAAACAAACATTGGGGGGAAAATTGTTCCTTAATTTTTTTTCCTAGAATCTTCTAATATTTGTTCTTTAACTACCACTCTATTTTTCCTGAGAACAAGAGACTAAATTAGGGCCTCCCTGGTGGCGCAGTGGGTTAAGCAACGCACTATGAAGCAAACCACAGCCACTGCAGCATGAGTTCGATCCCTGCTGCCAGCCAGGGAGG